>JABXWE010034474.1:0-14495 GCA_014611495.1 Limonius californicus
GTTCGCACATAAGTAATGATCGTGTAGCCCGCTATTAACCTGTCGACGGACTATATACTCTTAATCTCTGATTTTATTCACAACATGGCGTACACGTTTGAAGAGAAAGAATTAACGATGGAATGTAGCTTGAGACATATAACTAAAGTTACCGGGATTTGCAGGCATGTAGTACATACCAAATTTCCGAATGCTGTCGCTGAATATAGAGAAAACCCAAAAACCGGCATATAAGTCATTTCCCGAGAAAAAATCTGTCGTGCTAGAAATGTAATAAAAAAATCTTAATTTCTGGTATCACTTACAACAAACTGTCTCGTTCTGTATTCTGGTTTTGTTCTAATCAACACATATTTATAAGTAAGGTTATGTAAACGCCAGTAAGCTGAAACATACGTTTAGATTAACAAAATTCAACCTAGCTGGCGAAGTTTCTTTTAAATGTAATGTAATTTTTAGTAGCAAACGGTAACCAAATGCATTCACTTTTCATAGGTTTGCAATAATTTTCGTGCAAAATATATTATATGCAAGGATATTCAACATTTTCATGTCAAAGTATTTTCTGCAATGCAGACAAAGGTATGTCTATTAAAACTTTGGTTTCCATAAACAATTATAATATTTTAGGGTCTTGATAAACTTTTACAAACTGCTATCACATTTTTGTCACTAACAAAAATTATATTGAAAGTACGAAAGATACCACAAAATTAGTTGCCCAAAAAGAATAGTTTGATAATGGATTTACTGGTGTAGGGGAATATTAATTTATGAATGAAATTATTAAATGTTCCAAACCTGTTGCGTAAACAATTTACATAAAGTATAACGTAGGTACGTTGTACAGATTCTGATATGCATATCCACGATAAAGGTGATCTCACTAATTTTGAAGTTAGCGGCATCGCAGTGTAATGTTTGTCATAGAACCGTTATTTTCAGCTTATCCTGGCGGAAATCTTGGCAACCAAGTCCTTGGAAGTGATGTAATGTGTTCGGATTACGTATTTTATTCAAGCATGTAATGTATAAATTAAAGTTATGTTACTGCAGAAAGACTAAGCTGTTGGGAATTACGATGTGCTTATTGAATTGACAGAATATGGAATAAATGTATACGATTTTAAAGACTTAGTTCACATAATTTTATACCACCTTTACATCCAGAGTGTCAATTTGAAAACGTTTTTTTTTTTAATTTAAAATACACCGGATCGGCACACTAGGGCCATACACAGTAGAGTTTAAATTAAGTTTTCATTACATAAATAGCTAAATAACACAGTAGTAAACTATAAACACAATAATAAAGCCTGAGTTAATAGACACTAATTGGATAGTTAAGATTGGTTAGTTCGATGTATTAATCACTGTCACTTAGAAGGACGTCTTGGGGTAGTCTTAGTTTCAGTCGTAGGTTGATGGATCGTTGTCCAAGCATGTAGTGGTCGGTAGCTGGGCAGGTCCCCAGGTTGTTGAAAAACTTTTTGGTGGTGGTTTTTATAAAATTCTGGATGTGGGTTATGTTCAATTCGTGATGTAGTTGGTCGTTGCGTATAAACCATGGTGCGTTTGTTGCCAGCCTGAGGATTTTATTTTGTAATACTTGTAATTTGTTTATGTGTGTGTTTGACGCAGTTCCCCACACTACGCAGGCATACATAAGGGCCGCTCGTAAAATAGATTGGTATATTAGCATGGTGCATTCTATTTTCAGAGGGGTGTTTCTATTCAGTATTGGATAGAGAAGTCTCATCTTGTTATGGCAGTCGTTAATTTTGGTGTTGATATGAATTCCCCATGTCAATCTTTGGTCCAGGTGTACTCCCAGGTACTTCACAGCTTGGTCTTTTGGATTCCATGGGATTGGATTTCCGTTTATAACTACCAGATTTGGATTGTTGTATCTTTTGAGGGTAAAGATTTTGGCTATACATTTTGTGGGGTTTAAGGTGATATTCCAGCTGTCAAACCAGTTTTGCAGTTCATCTGTTGCGCTTTGGAGCGTTGATATTGCGCCATTCAAGTCGTTATCTTGCGTGATGATTGCCGTATCGTCGGCGAACATGGCCAGGGAACATACTGGGGGGACAGGAATATCATGCATAAATATGTTAAATAACAAAGGGCCAAGTACAGATCCTTGGGGGACCCCTGCTTTAATGTCCTTGGTTTCTGAGATGGTTGCATTTACTTTGCTTGCAAACGTTCTTCCAGTGAGGAAATTCGAAGTTATATTGGTGATATACTCAGGGATTTTCAGCTGGATCATTTTATGAAGGAGACCGTTGTGCCAGACTTTGTCAAAAGCCTGAGCAACATCTAGGAACAATACGGTGGTATATTGTTTTTCTTCAAAGCCTTTGGTGATAATTTCATTGATTCTGACAAGCTGGTGCACTGTTGAGTATTTCAGTCTGAAGCCAAACTGGAACGGTGGGAGTATGGAATGCTGAGATATGTAAGCATTAAGACGGCTGCAGATAATTTTCTCAAGTAGCTTCGATAAGGTACAAAGGAGGCTTATAGGACGATACGATGTTGGGCTGCTTTTACATTTACCGGGTTTATGGAAGTGCAGAACATGTGCGTGTTTCCAATTCTTAGGGAAGTATCCGACAGATAGGCAGGCATTGAAAAGAGAGGTTAGGTATGATAAGGGTTTAGGTGGTAGATTTTTAAGAATTGCGTTGGTTATCATATCTGGGCCGGGAGCTTTTTTATTAGGTAGGTGCTGGATTATTGATGCTATTTCTTCTAGTGTTGTAGTTTGGACATTGGGTGTGTTTAGTGGAATGTGTTGAGCTACACTTTGGTCTATGTAATACGTGAAGTCAATGTTTCCATTGCTGGTTTTAACAGTTAATACCTCTTCTAGATGGTTGCTTAGTGCCTCGCATTTTTCGTTGTCACTAGAATATAGAGTATTGTTTACTCTTAAGATAGGTATTTTTGGTTTATGGTTGGTAATACGTTTGACTGCTCTCCACATTGTTGGATCGCCCGTTTCTAGTTCACCTATGTAACGCCTGTAGGATGAGATTCGGTAGTTTTCAATTTCCCATTTAACTTGCCGCGTTGATTGCATAAGAGATAATTTTAGGTGAGGTTGTCGGGTTCGTTGCCACAATCTTCTGGCCTGGTGTTTCTGTCGTATTAGATTTTGGATATATAATGGCAGAGCTTGGAGATTAACTACTTTGTGGCTGGTCTTAAGTGTAGCTATTCGAGCTGCTTTTTGGATCGACATTGTAAGATGAGCGACAGCACTATCTATGCCTTCGGTGCTATATAGATTTTGGAATGGTACAAGATTTCTGTTGAGTTGGAATTTAAACATTTTCCAATCGACTGGTCCATTGATTAACCTCGGCGTACTTAGCGTTAATGATAGTTGCTTGTTGAACGTAATAATTACAGGTAGGTGGTCCGAATCCAATTCTGTTAATACTTGTTGATATATAGGCTTCGAGACTCGATGCTGCAGGCATATGTCGAGTATGTCTGGTGGATGGTCGAATCTGTATGGATAATACGTTGGTTCTTCAGGGCTAAGGATTTGGATAGGAAGATCAGCTGTAGCTGAATATAATCTATTGCCATTTGGATTTGTTGCTCGACAACCCCATGATGTGTGCTTGCTGTTGAAATCCCCTATTATTAAGGTTGGGAAACCGCCATCAAGTATTGATTGAATATCGTGGATCATTAATCGTTTATTGGGAGGTTGGTATACAGCAGCTATTAGTAGTTCACTGTTGTCCGTTAATGTTACTTTAATTGCTGAAGCCTTAAGTTGTTGTAAGTCTGGAAGAAGAATTTGATGATGTTTTATGTATCTTTTGATCAATACCGCAGCACCACCAGACGCAATTTGTCCTGCTGTTCTATCATACCGATAAATGTAATACCCGGGAAGCACAAATTTCATTTCCGGTAAGAGATGTGTTTCACTTATGCACATAATGTCTATTTTATGTTTGATCAGGAAGTCAATAAGAATTCCTTTTTGGTTTAGGATACCATTGGCATTCCAGTTGGCCATTTGGAGATGATTGATACTTCTGGGATTGTTATACGCCATTGGTAAAGATTGAAGTTATGAGTTGAGATAGGAAGGATTTAATTTGTTCCAGGTATGGAGTGATCATATTGATAATAAGTTGTATTAGGGAGTTGGATGAGGTATTTTCGGTTGGGGGAAGTCTGTCTGATTGATAATTATTTGTGCTGTGTTGAGGTTCGTTTGGTCTAGCATACGTTCTTGGTAATTTTGGAAAATTTTGAAGTGTGTGATTGAGTTGCGGTTTGTTTGCCGGGTTGATTATTGGATGTTGCGGCTGTTTTCGCGTTTCTTTTTGCTCGAGATAATATTCGCATCCTTTAAAGTTTGCCGGGTGGGTTTTACCACAGTTCACACATTGGGGTTGATCGTTTTGTGTTTTGGTGCAGTCTGTATATAAGTGGCTTCCTAAACATTTAATACAGCGTGGTTCTAATTTGCAATAGTTTCTGGTGTGCCCGTAACGCTGACATCGCTGGCACTGTGGGATATCTGCCGACTTCCTTCGCGGTTCAACTGCTACTACACAGTGAAATAATCGATTTATTTTGAATATTTCTTTAGATTTATTGTCGGGCTCAAGCAAAACAGCGCATATAGGAATTGGTGATTTATTTTTGTTATGAAAACGAGTTACGCTAGTAATTTGAAATGATTTTGATAGTTCCTTTTTTATGTCTTCTTCTCCTATGGATATTGGTAAGTTTCTAATTATAACTGATAGTTTAGTCTCGTCCGGGTTTCGATATGTATGATATTTTATTTTGTGTTGGTCGTAATATGCTGTCAATTTTCTATAATCATCTGTGCTATCGAGATTAATTTTTAGCATTGTTCCTACACAGGTTGTTGTGAATTCTTGTATAGCAAGTTTTGTGATATCTTTGGATACCTCTTGGTAATTGGTTGCTTCATGAAGAAATATTGGAGGTATTTTAACTTTTTTTGCTGCTATTTCTTCCGCTGGTTTATCAAGCGATGAGATTTGAACACTCAGGGCATGGAATTTGTTTTTGGAGATAAGTTTATCGTGCTCGAACAAATAGCGCTTATTCGGCTCGTCCACAGGAGGAGAAGAGTGGCCCCGCTTGGCGCTTTGGTTTGTTGTTTCCATCGGACTGTTTAAGTTGGACCCTTGATAAATTAGTGTGGGGGGATTTAGAATTGAGTTGCTATCTTTATTCGCCATATGGCGTTGATAATGTAACTTAGGAATAGCGGTGGTCTGGGCAAGTGCGTGGCAAGCCGCTCCGACGGCTGCCGTGGGTATTCCGTTGATTATTATAAGCAACGCTTGATATTAAGTAAAAATAAACGTAAATGATTTTACCACTATCGTGAACTCCAAGGATGACTCGTAATCGAGAGCTGTTAAAGTTAACACATGCACGGAGAACAGGCGACGTGATGCACTCACGGTCACGGTCACGGATCGAATCCAATTTGAAAACGTACAATGTGTTATACTTCTGGAAGTACGAGGGGATTTTTTTGGTTATCTACCTAAGTATGAAGGAAACAAGTTATAGAACAAACAAACTTTTATTTTTCAACATAAGAACGCTTTCACAGTTATTCGAACGATCTTCTGATAACGCTATGCCTTGAAAAACAAATTCTCTTGATAACTCTACAAAATACGACTCTATAGAGCTTTTCAAGTCCTCATTTGACAAAGAGCGACGCACTCTCAAGTGATTTTTGAGTTTTGGAAAAAGATAATAGTCACAGGGGGCTAGGTCGTGACTGTGCGGTGGATGTTGTATTTCCTCAAAGCCGCATTCATCAATTGCTTCTTTAATTATTCGTGCTTTATGCACCCTGCAGTTGTCGTGCACAAGCACAGTTTTCTGAGCAAAATTTTGAGGTCTTTTCTCGCATATAGCTGCTTTCAAATTGACTATTGTTTCTTTGTAGACATTCCCTGTTATTGTAGACCCTTTCGGCATATACTCTCTTCTTTTTCTTACGTTAGGTCATTTGACCTGTGTTTTACTGGATTTTAGTCTCTATTCTTGGGAGATTGATGACCAACTGTCTCGCCATTTTTTAGGGGTCTTCTCGGTGGTCTTGATCCTTCTGGCTTCCCATCGCGAGCTACTTTGACTATCCTTTCGGTGTCCATTCTTGAGATGTGCTGGTTCCATTGCCTCCTTCTTTCTCTCCCCCATCTCACGATGTCTTGTATATGACATTGGTCTCTGATGTTTTGGTTTCTGATGTGGTCGAGTCTTGTTTTTCCCACTATGGTTCTTAATACCATTATTTCCGTCGTTCCTAGTGCTAGTTATGTTTTGCAGTTATCGGCTCTTGTTTCTATGGCATACGTCAGTATTGGGCGAACGCAGGTTTTGTAGATTCTTGTTTTACACTCTGTTCTGAGATATTTGTTCCTCATATCATACTTCTCAGTGCTCCTGAAGCAGTAGCCGCTCTTTTTACCTGGTTGCTTACTTCTTTTTGGAGGTTACGATCGCTTGTTATTATTGCTCCCAGGTAATTGAATGTCATTGTCTGTTCGATGCATTTTCTGTTTATTTCCAGCTTACATCTTACTGGTTCTTTAGAGGCTGTTAGACATTTCGTTTTTTCAACTGAGATGACCATGTTGTATTCCTCAGCCGTGGTATTGAATTTATGCAGGCTTCTGTGTAGATTGTCTTCGTTGTTAGCTATAAGGATCGCATTATCTGCATAACATACTATGTTCAGGTTGTGGTTGTTTAGTTTATATCCTTCGATTGGCTTTACACTTTCTATGATGTTGTTCATCACTAGATTAAATAGTATTGGATTTAAACTATCACCTTGTCTGATTCCGGTATTCATTGGGATATTTTCCGTTAGTTTACCTCTCGTTCTGATTCTGGTGCAGCAGTTCGTGTTTAGTTCTTCTACGAGTCTTATAATTTTGAGAGGAACGTTATTCTCTTTTAGTATGTCGGTCACACCTGGTAGCTTTACTCTGTCAAAAGCTTTTGTTAGGTCGACGAAGCATAAATAAACTGGGTTTTTAACTCGATGGCTTTTTCAGTAATTTGACGAATGATGTATATGGCGTCTGTTGTGGATCGGCTTTTCCTGAAGCCTTTTTGTTCCTCCTTGATAGGTACCGCTTCACATATCGATATACTCAACCTATAAAATCCCTTCAGCACCCTAGAAAACTGTGGCCATCACTTTTCCCTGATAATTGCGTCTTCGCCTTCTTGGGTGATGGAGAGCCCTTATGAAGCCATTACATGGACTCTTGTTTCGTCGGTGGGTCTCAGTGGTGTACCCAGGTCTCTTTCCCAGTTACAATTTTAATGAAGAAGTCCTCATCTTAGGATAAAGCAGATAAATTATTCTCGCAAATTTGTCGCCTACACAATTTTTGTTCAGGAGTGAGCAGCCTGGGAATCCACCGTGCTGACAACTTGCTCATTCCCAAATCTTCATGAAGAATTTTAAAAACAGATGATCTGATATACCTGCTCCTTTTGCAATAACTGAAACTGTTACGCTGCGATTAGTCAACACCAAATCTTCAACTGTCTTTATGGTATCCTGTTCCTGCCTATTGGCCCAAATAACCTACGACGACTCATTCCAACACAAACTCCTATTTTCTGTGGATGAAGGGGAGCTTTCGTTGCAACGTGTGGATTCTCGCTACTCTAAATCCGCATATTCTGTGAATTAACATACAACATACAAAACTGAACTCTTTTTGGATAATCCTGTTCTAAAAGCTCCTGAACGGAAATAAATTGGTAAGGATACAGATGCAAAGCTTGTCTCAATATTCTGTGGCAGTAACTTAAATCATCAACTTGCTGGCATAAATGTCTAATTGGTGTTTTCGGAGCCTCGTCAGTTCGTTGTCTTACAGTTTCAATTAAAGCAGGTACTATCTTCTTTGGCCTACCAGACCCTTCTTTCCTTCCAACACTTCCAGTTTCTCTAAAATTGCTGACTAAATTCTTAACCAAGGCATAAAATTTTCGGTATGTAATAATTTCATGGGATACCTCTCTCGGAATTCCACAAAACAAGGAGGAATCGAATAGGTTCATTCTCCGTCAACTTGAAAGCCGTTCCGAAAGTAAGATTCAATAATAAATGCTCTTTGAAATGTATTAAAAATCATTTTAACAATCTGTCAGATTCGTATCGTAAAAAAGATAGCTAATTTATCTGACATCATAAACATTCCTTTATTCTAGTAAAGACGTGACTTTACATTCCACAGCCAGCTGAGGATCAGCTTTTTTTGGATCTCTTGATATATTCAAATATACTTCCTGCATACTTACTTGCAGCAGCTTTATTATAAACCCATGCTTTTATAGTATTCTTTACATAATAACTTGTATTCTTATGCGGAAAACAATATCATTTGGTTTAGAATATTTTTAATAAGTTAGATATTATTATAAACGTATGTCGTAGCTTATTAAAACGCACATAACCTCATAAATGAACATGACATTGGTTATAATAAAATTCGAATATAAGATGAAATACTTTATTATAGAAGATGTTTATACCATGTTTTAACATGTTTAACATCATCGATCGTGTCCGCAATACGTTTTAGTGATCACTCACTGCCTTTCTTTCTGATAACGTTTCATACACTGCTGCAGGTTTTCTAAAATTGTAAATATATCTAAATTCTATTAAAGACCTGCTCATTCTGAAAAAGGTATTTTATTACAAATTTAACTCTAAAAAGAATAGTTTCGAGTGGTTCCTGAGAAGAAAGACAAAATCCAATTAAATTGTACAGACGATTATTACCTTCTTCTTTGAGTGTGTTGTCTCTTACGAGACGTAGTGATCTTCTACTGTAGAGAAGATTTACTAAGCAGAATACCTCGCTAATTTGCCGTTGCCACTGCAAAGAAGAACGACCGTTAAAAACCTTGATGTTCTAATACTAGGAATTGAACCCCAAACCTCAGCGTAGAAGTGTAATGCGCTGACCTTTAGCCTACGACTGCCTCAAAATTATTACCTGCAGATAACTAAAACAACCTTTCTGAAAATTTGATGAACTTAAAGTAGATGAAGCAACGAAGACACAACGTTTATTCGGTGTTCATTTTCCATTAAAATATCGAAACTAGAACCTAGAAGTGCTGGAAACCAAAAATAGACATCATCCAAATTACATGCGTGTTCCATAAAGCTTTCTAAACTGCATTACCGTATAATTTTTTTACAGCGGCGGTTTAATATTGCGTCGTTTCATAATTTAATCGTTTGTACGGCACAATTTATTTACCATTTACAAAAATTATGCTACGCCTCGCAAAGATGAGTTTTAAATGAGGCTAAAGAGAACGCTGCGGTTTCATCATGTTAAAATTAAACATGTAAGCACATATAACAGCGTAGGAAACCAGCTACTTGAGAATACATATCATATCCAAAAGTTGTGGGTGGCACATTTGGTTGAATTTAGTTTAAGTGGTTTTGAACGACGTTGTATAATTTTAGGTGTGTATTTACGATTCCATAAAAGTGGTTGATGAATACTTAGTATGAAAACTAAATAACGATTGTAATTTCAGGAAACTTAATGACAAGAGAGCTCCTCTCTGCAGTGGTAGAAGTTTAATATAGATGAATATGAAATGTTTGCGTCCTGATGGTATTTTAATAAAGTTTATACGAACTTTGTGTGGTGAAATTACTGTAATTTCGGAGATATTAACAACAAAGATAATGTTACACCAATTGACTTTTTACAAACTGTATATGTTAAATCTATATGCAGAGAATTATTAATTTAAGCACAAGCAATTCTTCTAAATATTAATTTTTTATAATTTTCTCTGCCAATTATAGAGGATATACAGGGTATTTCCTAATTAATCTCGAAAACTTCAAAGGGTTATTCTTTGGCCGATTTAAGACAATACTTAAGAATAAAAATTTTATCTGATATGCTTTACTTTTCGAAGTTGAATATTTTCAGAAAATAATTAATCAACTCTTAAATAAATTAAAACTACAATACATAATATGTACGAGGCTTGATCAACTGAAACCCATCTT
This sequence comes from Limonius californicus, assembly GCA_014611495.1. NCBI lineage: Eukaryota > Metazoa > Arthropoda > Insecta > Coleoptera > Elateridae > Limonius > Limonius californicus. The sequence continues at coordinate 10,115 of JABXWE010034474.1, forward strand.
TGGTCAACTTAGCCTTGAGAGCAAATGCAATAATTCAAATGACGTTTGTTAATGTTAGTAGTGTTTGTAAACAATTTGATGCTGACTTTTAAAAGTTCGATTTTGAAATGGCGTTTGTTTATTCTTTGAGGCTTTAGCGGTTTCTCGAATTGTCAATATTACAATTTACTTCGGCTTAGACCGCGTCGAACAGTGTTCTATTCACTCTGAAGATGCAAGCTGCAATGTCTTGCGAAACGTTCGTTTGTATGGGTTCACAAACAGCTAACAGACGTAAGCCGATTAAGTATTATTATCCTGTCAAACAAAATACATCAAGATCAAATCCTTGTCCGCCTCAAGGTTTAAATAATCTAAGCACACGGCCCTGTTTAGGCAGGCAGAGCCTACGAACAAATAATTCTCAAACGTCTAGAACAAATGCTTGTAAAGGAAGACAAGCTACAGGTCGGGCTTTTCCTGATAATGCTGGGTGCAGTTCCCAAACGACGACGCGGTCTATAAGCCAAAAGTAAATTGTAATATTCGCATGGCGGTTGTTGTATAAAATCTGTTCAAGTTTGATCAGCGTGCGGTCCTATAGTTTTTATGCCCGAGAATGTGTAGCCATTGCAGAATGCAAGCAGTTTATGGAAATGAATGCATTGCGTACCCAACTGTGGTGCCGAAAATGTAAAAAAGGAAAAGAGGGGACTATGGATAAGCTGCGACCAGGTGCAAGGTGTACTGCATTAACAGAAAACAATATGGCATGTGTGGAGAGTCTTATTAGAGAAAATAGTCGAATTTCAATTATAAATTTCAGAAATTGTTGGTGCGAGTGTACGATCTGTTCATAGTATTGTTCCTAATCTGGGTTACAGCAAAGCTTCTCTCAAAGCGTCTCTTGTCTAATAAACAAAAATGCATGCGAATGGGCTTATCTCTGCAACACCTCACATACTATAGGCAAAATGGTGATGACTTTCTTCTGTCAATAGTTGTTGGTGACGAAACTTGGTGCCATTACTACGAGCCATCCAGTAAGTTGTCGTCGATGCAGGGGAAACATTCAAGTTCACCACTACCGAAGAAGTTTAAAGCACAACCTTCTGCAGGCAAGGTGATGTTAACATTTTTTTTTTCGACCATAAAGGACCCTTGTTGATAGAGTTTAAGGAACCTGTAGTAAATGTCAATGCAAATCTATATAATTAAAATTTGAACGAGCTTCATCAAGCAATAAGACGAAAACGTTGAGAAAAACTTACGCGTGGGTCATTTTGCTGCACGACAATGATAGGGCTCATGTTGCTAATGTGGTAAAAGAAAATCTTCGCCGAAAGAAATGGAGGGTTTTAGAGCATCTACCCTATAGCCCGGATCTATCGCTTTGCGATTTCCGCTGAAAAAGGTGTTAACAGGTCGGTATTTTGAGTCTGACGTAGAAATACTGATTGTTGTGGAAGATTTCTTCAATCAGCAGCCACAAGAATTCTATGAGCAGGGTATACGTCGGTTAGTAAAACAATGGGATAGGTGCCTTAACTGTGACGGTAATTATTTGTAGTTAAATTGTTAAATAAATTGTTTATAAAGCAAAGATGGGTTTCAATTGAACACACCTCGTACTGTGGATATTAAATAAATTGTCCTTGTGCTAGTACGCCTGCTGACATTCTGCTCACCATTAATGGCCGAAAACGTTCGAAACTTCCAGCTGTATTCCTAATAAAATAGTCGGCAGTACGGTTTCACAAAGCATTTATGTTCGCAACTGGAGTTTTGCACTAGTGATTTAACATGCGCCCCAAAACAATCTAGGGGTTCATATCTGGCGATCACGGTGGACATGCTTTCCCCGCTAGGTCCCTTCGAGGTCCTCCCATGGCTTGTCTAACGACCTATCTAGCGATCAGGATAATTTGTATTGAAATACTCCCTTGCGGCAATAATTTAATGAGCTGGAGCACCATCGTGTTTGAACCACATAGTGTTCCTTAGCTGTAATCGAATATCTTCCAATAATACAGTACTGTTGTACAATATACTGTTGCCTAGAGAGTAATGGAAATCGTTTTGAAAATTTAAGCTATTATTTTGAAAGTTGAATAACAATAATTGATTCGTTGGTCTATTTTTAATTTTTTCAAAACGAATCAAGTAAAAAAATGTTTGCTACTATTGAATAGCATTTTGTAAGAGGTATGAGAAAGTGAGTGTTATCCTTCGACATTTTTTTTTGTCGTTTGGCTAGAGTCGAGGCATTGAATGAGAAAGATTACCTTATCGGTCACGATTTTTTACCCTTCCATGTTGTAAAAACATTCTCTGGAAAGATCTAATGCCTATTTTATTTCCAGAGATCCAATACATTGTACGTTTTCAAATTGACACCTTGTATAATTGACTATATAATAACTGGACAGCACTCTACAGGTACAGCTTGTTGATAAGGCGAGCGCTTTTTCAGAAAAGGTGGTCCCTTGATCCATGCTCTTTGAATCGGCTTAAGCTAGCATTGTCGTTTCGGGCAATAGATACAGATTACAACACCCACTTTTTGCCATTACGCATCCTCTGCTTTCTCCTTATCAATTGGAACGGACTGTAGGCTTCAGGATGTTAAAGTTTACAAAGGCCCGATAAGTGGAGCGATTTACTATTTACTGGCAGCCCAAAATAATGTTTTCTGTCTAAGGGCAAAATAAACTAAAAGCTAACAAAAATTAGACCCTGTTAGCATACATAGCCCACGCGCCAGATTATTATAAAATACCGTTCCTAAAATAAATGAAACCAACATATGAACGTAAATGTAGAAGTTAGAAGTATAGAAATATATGAACATGTAAAATTTGATATATAGCAAGCCATTAAGAAAACCTGAGGAGAATATGTCAAAGAAAAATGAAAGAATTACTACATACACGAGGATTTATTAGAAGAGATATCGTATTTCTTCTAAAGACAACTGTACACTAAAACAGATGAAAACAGAGATTATAAAACTCCGCAAAGAATAAAAACTACAAAACGACAAATGTGAGAACGTAAGTGTGAAGATGCAAATGTATACAGAAAGGAGAAGAACAACACAATTATATACAGTTATTCAAAATATCGCTACCGAAGAATGAAAACAATATTTAGAATCTCGAGATATAGATGGTTCTGCAAGTAGACTCGTTGTCCCATTTATTTGTTATTATAGATATTCTCCGATATTGATTGAGAATTATGGAGGAGACCCATCGTGCATAAACCACAGATAAACTTTATCATTCAGTGGCACGTCTCCCCATAGTGGAAGTAAAGTGTCATTCAAGAAGTCGAGATATAGTTCACCATTCAAAGGATTTAGTAAAAATACTGCCCTATCAGATGGTCTTCGACAATACCAAGTCAAACATCTAACCGAAATCGACACAGATGTTTTCACTCGACAATAGCGTGTTTTTCGTCTGTCCAAACATGATTATTATGCAAATTGTTAAATTAGTTAGTTAGTTAATAAAAAATATTGGCAGCAAAATTTGGATTTTCTGCAACTTTTCTCAGTATGAATCTACAAATACTTGAAGCATAATTAGAAGCAGTGAGGGCTGTACCCGCTGGACATGGTACTGAATACAGTTATGTATAGTACACAAACAATAATAAATAAAATTTTGTTTTTGTAGCAATTGAAATGCTTAGTATTACAGCGAGTAAAACATAATATGACCATTCTGTCTTCAAAACAGTTGGTTTTCGGACATATGGTGATTAAGAGGGACGGTGGAGATGGGAATTTTACACCTTAGCGCTGCGTGTTTTAATGATGTATTTCAATTTATTGGACTGAAAAAAAAACGGTAAGATCATTTTATTGGTTTAACTTCTATTAGAACAAACCAACACAAAACCGTTTACATTAAACCTTTTGTTCTTTAGGGTAACGGCTTCAACTCTTTAAACAATTACTAATAGGTATTGAAGAATGTTAGCTACACTGTTGTCGTGTTTAAACAACGCCACTGAATTCCAACATCCTTTAATATCTGAATGTGGTGTCATTTAGACGTAAACTCGTTTCTGCGCATTGTGTACTTCTTACAGACTTCTAACTCTACCTCATTTGTCCTGCTTTCGCGTACCTACAGACTATTCGTCGAACGGTGTAGTTTCAGCTTCAAATTATTCTCTTTTGAAAATCTCTTGTATCAAGTAAACTACCAGCTCCCGCTTTATATATTTCTATAATTTAATGCAAGATACAGTTCTGAGTATATTTCCATATTTCAACAACTAAATAGTTGATAATTATTATATTTTTGCTAGCAAATTTAACGCAGTTTAGTGTTGGCCAAAAAGTAGTTTTGCGCAATTAACACAATTTGGGATTTCAGCACAACTGACG
>JABXWE010034475.1:0-20543 GCA_014611495.1 Limonius californicus
AGCTGGGGCGACCGCAATTCGCTTAGTTAAGTTTAAGGCGCATGTTGCATGAATGTTTAGTGTGTAAGGGATGCCCGCACCCCCCTGACGTAATGCGAAAGCGGTTTGGGGGGGGGGGGTAGTTTGAATGAATGAGAGAGAAAAAAGTCAGTCAAGAACGGGTTGAATAATGCATTGTTAATTGTGGGGTTACGAACCTAATTCTTCCCAGAACGAAATTATTGTATTTTTAGTAAATGATGTTTACGTTTCGAAAAGGTTCAAATTTAACGTTTCATCAATCGAACTAGGCTTTTCCGGATTTCAATGACCATGTGCATACTTTCCCACATACAGAAACACAGAACAAAATGATTAAGTAATAATATAATTTCGAAGAAGCGTTTTGTCAAAAAAAAATAGCTTCCCGGGGCCTAAACGCCTAGCGTCCAATGATTCTAAACATGTGCGAATAACTTCAGCCACGTATAGTTGAAGTTATTTTATTTAACACCCAAATCACCTAGTAATTATTTTAATTTTGAACCTTAAGGAGGTATGGCACTTTAAAGTTTTTCATATAAATTCATTAAAATGTAAATAACTTTTTTTTTCTTGTCCAATTTTGATAAATTTCGATGTTTTGAAAAGCTAACAATCCAAGCTTCACTTCCAGAAAAATGTACAGTTGTGTGTGAAAAGTGGATGAAATTTTACTCAGAAGTAAAAAAATTTGTGTACAAATTTCTACATTAATTGTACGTATTTAAATTGGCATTTCTATTCGCAACTTTGTTAAATAACTCTTTAAGTATTAAATTTTCGAAAAAATTGGGAAGATCTTTTTTGGTTAACAGGGTACTAATCCAGAAGCTGCAATAAAATTCAGGTTAACGATTTCGTTTTCAAGATATACCCTAATTTACATATTTTTAAATAAAATTTTTCATTTATGGGTCAGATTTCATCCACTTTTCACACTCAATTGTACATGAACTGGAAATTAAGCTTGAACTGTTAGCTTTCCAAAACTGTAGCGTATATCAAAATCGGACAAGAAACAAAAAAGTTATTTACATTTTCATGAATTGATGGAAAAACACTTTGAAGGCCCACACCTCCGTAACGGCGCCGAATTAAAAAAATTACTAGTCGATTAGAGGTTCAATCAAATTTTTCGCAACTGTTTAATTTAGAATCTGTTTCACAACTAGTGTAACTGTATCATTTGATTGGTGAGGTCATTTTGAGTAAAACACGGCTAATAAACATAGGTCCCATTTAAATTAATTAAATACTTTGTTTTTTACTGTTAGAAGCCACTTAATATTAAGATTTTTTAGTTACGTAATTACTTAAACGACGACCTATGTTCATTAGACATTTTTTACTGAAAATGGTTTCAGTAATCAAGTAGCAAATTCTTTTACACTAGTTGTGTGTGAAACATTCTGTATAGTGTTGTTAATTACTTTACTGATACTCGGCTGCGCAAATGAATAGAACAGTTTATTATTTCCTTATAATTAAAATAATGTACGAGTTAATATGTAACAGGATTTAGTTATATCAATAAATGAACCTCTTTCATTTTCGCCGAACTATATTTTGAATAAACGCGGCACAGAATTATACTAGCATGATAACAAAAATATCGCTAACACAATAAACGTTTTTAGAACGCTCAGTAGGTTGAACTGGTATGCGAAGAATTTTCGTGATGTTTGTGCTTTAACTTTAGCCATCTCACGGAGGCTTTATAATTAATGGTTAGATCGCGCAGCAGTCCTTAGTTTTATTTCGTTCAAGTTTTTTTGATTAAGATGTGCCTTAATATGTGAATATTTTGTTACAATTATAATTTCTACTTGTGTAAGTATACATGGAAAATAGTAAACTTTCGATAATTTGCATAAAAAGAGACCTGTTGGTTTAATCAAAACAGTTAAAGCTGTGAAAGTCTTACATATTGTGTTATCAGGAATTTAGAGCCAATTTTCTCCATCTCCTTTCCTTTATCTATAGACATAATTTATAATGAGTGTTATCGTCATCATTTTATGCTAGTGTTTGTTATTGGAATACAAAATATGAAACTATTTACTGCATGTGACCTAAAATCAACTGTTGACCCTTATTAAATATTAACATTTTCTCTCCATAGATGTGAACACATAAAAGTATTGAAGCTAGAAACTAAATGTAATCCTTCACATCTTCAAGATATACTCCTAACGAATTAAAACGCAACAAAATGAGTTCGCTACAACAATCAAATAGGTTCAGATACCATACACAAGGTATAGTACTATTTAATTGTCACGGTTAATTCGATGTGTATTAATATTATTTTTTAAATAGGTACATTTCTTCAAAGTTTAAGTGGTAGTGAAACCGACGTATCTACATCAAATGAAAACTTGTCTAATGAAGAAAAATATGTCATTCGCCACACTCCACGGCAGGAACCTCAGGGCCAAGAAAACATGCAGTCGTCTAATAGGAGTTCTTTAAAGGACAGTTTACCATCAAACCGAAGCTCTCTAGATGTATCTTCTTCATCTTACAATACTCTTATCATACACAGTGTCGGAGATGAACCTTGGACAGGTAATTAATTTGATTCAACACAATTTACCAAAGAATTTGGAAGTTTGTCATTTATTTTACAACGAACCTTACGTAAATAATTGCTTGATGCAATTGTAGAAACAGATAAGCCGGTAGTAAAGTACTAAAAGAAAATAGATTGAACGATTATAATGAAGTCTTAATCTAGCCACGCGCATCAATTATTATATCTGTTATTCTGCACTTGACCTTGCATACAATTAGATAACATGAACAAAATGGTGTAAGTTTCAAAAAAAAGTTGCCATTCGTTGAAAAAGCTAATGGTACTCTTTCCAGTTAAGGTGTAGGGTAAGTCTTATTTACATTTAGGGCTAAGTACATAAATTCATTTTGGAAGCAATACAGATTCCATAAAAACTGGAAAATACATAATCCAATCACAAACAAAGTTTTAATTGCTGAGTAACATACAATAATGCAATACCAGTCTGACTGTTCACATGAGTCACCCTCCAGTGATTCAAGTAACCCAAAGCCTTTGAATATTTCAGATGCCTGAACATTGTGATGCAATTGGTCAATAAATGGACTTAAAAAAAATATTACAATTAGTGATAATAATATTTCTTTCATTGAACCCCACATTTATATAATAAATTAATAAATAATCTATATACTAGTCAACCAAACCAGAACCCCATATTCTCCACCTAATATATATACTCCTATATTTGATAGATCAGACAGTATGTGTTAATAGATAATAGATAAAAAGGGTAGCTAGGAGAAGGTAGTTCTGGCACACTGGCGGCATATATACAGGTTGTCCCATTGAAAACGTCTTATAGCATTGTTCAGCAGTGCATACTGAACACAAAACTGCTAAAATATTTATTTTTCGCAGGCTAATATCTTCACACAAGCTTCTTGAAGTTTGAAATTTGAATGCTGTGTATCTTTAGCAACAAAGCTAAACTAATAGATATTATCGGTGAAAGTAGTTCTTCATCAATAAACAATAAAAATGGCTTCTACACAAATTCAAGTTGTAGATTTTTGAACCTAAGATTTTGTTGAAAACACGAGATTTAGATATGACATCAAAGCAAATGGCAGGATGGGATTTACAATACTCATAATAATCAGGTGTGGGCAGAACCTTCATGTTCGAAGTCATCAATATTGATACGGTGTTAATGTTAGGGCAGGTATGGTAAATAATTATTTGATTGGTTCTTTTATTCTGCCAAAAATGCTGAAAATTTTCTACGTTTTCTAAATGAAGGTTTTCAAATACTATTGGAAAATGTTCCACTGATAACTAGACAAAATGTGTGGTACCAACAAAATGGTGCTCCAGCCCATTATGGAATCATGGTTCGAGATTGGCTCCAAAATCATTTTCCAGATCGATGGATTGGTCGTGGATGTGCTGTAGCTTGCCTAAAGGCAATGGGGTTATCTGTAGAATTTGATTTCACACCAGTGAACAGTGTGGACGAAGTAACAAATCGTATCACCACGCAGCTGCAATTTTAAACGAACACATGCTTAAATGAGTACAAAATACAATTGCAATGAGATGTGCAGAATGTCATAATTTGGTGGTGGTCATTTTGAACAATTCTTACTTGCTTCCTCTTTATACCCATTGGGTGTCAAAGTTTCTTTTTTTTCATGCTTACAGAATTTTCTCCATTCTTTCCTGTCCTCTGTATGTTCTCTTGCCTGGTTCCATGTTTTGCCCTTCCTTTTTAGTATTATTTCAATCGCCTGGTTCCAGGTTTCCTTTGGCCTTCCTCTTTTTCTTTTCCTGTCTGATCTTGCTTCCCACACTTTCGTGGTCTGTCATTCCTTGTCATTTTGAACAGTTCTATTATTTTTAAATTCTGATTTGCTTCTATCTGTTGTTCCTATTCTTTTTGTTCATAAATAATTTGTGTTTAGGTAGTGAAAAGGATTGATAACACTTTATTCAGCTGTTGATTAGGTATATTGGGGATACTACATAAAAAAATGCGCCGGTAACTTCTCGTGGTGGTGTGAAAATGAGTTGTTTAGTAATTAATTTGTGTTGTCAAAAACGTCGACTAGCTTAGGTAATCATAATTATGTAATATATATTTTTAAATAGTTTTCCGTAGAGCATACAACACACATATTACACGGTTGCCAAGTTTCCACTTGTTTTTGTGCTTCTTGTGAAGAAAGTAGCTTGCGAAAAAGAAATATTTTAGTTGTTTTATATTTAATATGCACATCCTGTATAAATGTTTATGTATATACAGGTTAACATCATTATTACAAAAATTATTGGAAATTCTCTTATTTCATTTTAAATACAGGTATGGACACTACAAACTCGTGTGTGTCCATTTTGAACATATGCCTACAATTTTACACAGCACCATGTAACATTGTGTTTTAAATGGAACACCTTGTATATTTTTATATATTTGAAATCTGTCCCACAAATAGTGTGTCACTATATTAACACAGAATTTTTTAAAATTTAATATCCTTTATTTAAAAGTAGGTTATGACATGAAAAATGGCTAGTAATTGATCTAGGATTGTAACAAGCTGCTTTTAAAAGTGTACAACAACCGAATCATCCCACCAAGCTTGTTCAAATAATTGAAAAACATTTACTGAAGAATATGAGTTACATTGCATGGTTGGAAACTACCATAAAATGGCTTTAACTACAGTGAAGTGGCAATTTTGATTCATTTTCATTTAAGATTGGGATTTGAAAAAATAAAAACACATACTTACTACATCAGAATTCTGCATTGTAATCAATTGCTTGCTTGCTTAAGCAAGCAAGCAAGCAATCAATTGCTAAATTTGGTTTATTAATTACATATGTATGTGTCAAAAATATCTAAAAATATGAATATTGCAGAAATTGTAACCACCTGTCAAATTAATGTTTGATATTGTATTGCTGAAATGTTTCATACTGTTTTTACTACGTCTACCTCCAAGTCTACTAACAATATACATACTGTAACTGCTTTAGAAATATTTATAAGTAACATATTTTTAACAGACATTGAAAATTTTAAAAATTAGAAATGTTAAAAAAGCCTCCCAGCCCAATATACAGAACGAAACATAATAAAAATGTTGAATTGTGTATTGAAATTAATTAATTGAATATTTAACAATTTCTATGCATTTTTTCATTCAGTAACAGACATTTGCGATAATAGGTAAATCTATTATCACTGCGAAATTTGTAAAGTATATAAAATCAAAAAACACTTTAATTTATTAAAAATATAATTACTAATTAATATGAATTTTAAAGAAGCATGGCAAAATACAAGTAGCAAGTGGAATCTTTTGATCTTTGTTTTCTTCCTTTGTTGATTCTGATCCTATCAAAAATAATTATTCTCGGTTGACTATGAGAAAACAATGCCTATAACTGTATTATTTGTAAAAATAAATTATGTATCATGGGAGATTGGTATACATGGTGAAATCTCTTTAAATCGAAATGGTACAAGATTAAAATACCAGTCGGTGTATCAAAAATTCGGCTTATTAGAGAAAGATTTACATACAAAACACTATAGGAATTTGGCCAGAAGTATTAGCGGACTACGACTAATTGAGGTTTGAGGCAGAAGTTTGATTGTATTTGAAAAATCAAGTGTACGACAATACCTTGAAAATAGAACAGTATATAAAAAATTCATAAAAGATTTGAAAACTATTTAAAAAAGTGTCTTAATATTGTTGAAACATTTTCGTTGTGATATTAGTATGAAGCAAATTGTTCACAATACGGATTTTAGTAGTTCTTGAGATGCTGAATAATTCTTCTCACTTAACCAAATCTATTTTGTACCATTTCTGAGATCGCCATGCATGACATGCTCATCTCCAACATACTCTGTGTGCACGTTTAGAATTGGTGTATAATAGTATATGTACAGTGATACACTGCAAAACTTTTGTGACAACACCTGACTCTAAAGAAACACTTGTATATGTGTAACGGCAATGGCAAAACGAAAAAATGAATTAATAATTTTGAAATTACCAAAAAAAAATCAATTGATATCACACTGTACAAAGAATTTTTTCTCAGTTTCAAGTATACAAAAATATACAGAACTTGTATTCAAAATAAAGAAAATTATGGTTGTTTCTTGTAAAAGCGTAGGTGTTACATTAAGCAATTGAATATTATATACCAACCCGACGCCCGGATAAAGTAACAGGGAATGGGAAAGAAGAAGAAGAATATTATATACTGAAACCAAATTTTATTTATTGAACAGATAAAGAGAAACAGCTATTGGTCCTGTTTTCATTGACACCTGATATAATTCATGTTGTATACATTTCTAGATTTAATAAACAGCAATGTTTTACATATAAACATTTCGTTAGGTCGAAACTCAGGAACAACTGATGTCAGCCCACCGAGTTACTTGGCTCATCAGTCTGCTAGCCTATATCATGACCCAAAGCTCTCTCCAGTACAAAAACGCAACTCTGCCTCCCCTTCACCATCTTTAACATCCGCTACAAAGGACCACATTCGCAACAGTTTAGAGTCTGGTAACATTAGACTATACAGCACAGGTGTTCAAGAAATTACTGATATTCCTGATGACTATTTAAACCAGTCCTCTGTATTAAAACATTTAGCCAAAGAAGTCAAGATTCCTTCACCAAATGGCACTTCTAAGAACACAGAGAACATGGAAGCAATGTATAAGGAAACCGTTATGAAATATGATCCGCGTTATGACTTGGACAGTAACCTGCCACCACCTCCAGAGTATCCACATTTAACACCCAACATGGAGAACCTGAAGCTTTCAAAATCACAACCTGATCTATCAAAGGTCGGAGTAGTTAAAATTGGTGGTGATTTGGTGAGCTTTCGACGGGGCATATCTGTACCTCGGCCAAAAACTAAAGGCAGGGAAGAAAGTGAAAGTAACAAAAGTCTGGAATTCGGTCCGGCAGCAGCGGAAATGATTGAACTTCTTACCAAGGAAAATACTGCACTGAAACAGGAACTTGAAAATTGCTACCAAAAAGTTGCTAGATCACAAAAGGTAAGGTGAAGTTTTTTTTTCTAATTATATATAAATTATAGTCAGTTTTATGGGGCATTAAGGCTTGTAGCTATACGTGGTATTTCCTGCCATATCTTGCAGTCCTGGGCTATTTGCTTCCAATTTCTTACATTTAAAGTTCTCAGGTGTTGTAACAGTTGGTAAAGGCATCTTATTTTTGGTCGCCTCCTTTTCACAGTATCCAGTCTTCTGTTTAGCATCATCTTTGGTACTTGACTCGCCCCCATCCTGCTTAAATGACTCGGCCACCCCACTCTTTGCGCTTTCATCACTCTCCCAGATCGGTGTAGAATCTAGGACGTTTTTGGCGCGCCTGGTTTGTTTAGTAGTGTAATAGTCCGGACCTGGTGCCTGGTAAACTCAGAGCCAGGGCTCACTGGGAATAAAAATTGTTTATCGGATCAACAGTTTTATTCCTATTTATTTACAATTCTACCTTAAATTAAAATACTGGATGTAACTATATATGCAATAATAAAACTAAAATACTGGATTCTGAACAAATTACAACAATAATAAATCAACACGGTGTTCTACAACGAAAATAAAAGCTGCCTTGGTTGGGCCCCAGAATGCCGACAGTCTGGACGCGGTTATTATTAAATAAAACTATTTTACTGGTATATATTAATAATTCTTTAAAATGCCCATTCCAAAAACTTTAAATCCAAACAAATGCATCACCCTGCGACAGATTTTTAATATTTTAAACTTTAATACACGTTTATGCCTAAACGTCCTTGTGCCCAACCGGTTCTACACCCAAACATCCCTGCGCCCACACGGGTCTACACCAAACCAGCCGCGCTAAATCAGCTACGTCAATCCGGCCGCGGCAAAACGTCCGGTTTCTCCCCAGATTGTCTGTTATTTCACGATTCTTCTATACCACACCCCATCAATATATACCGCGCCCCATCAATATATACCACGCCCCATCAATAGATACCACGCCCCTTCAATATATACCACGCCCCATCAAAAGATACCACGCCCCATCAATATATACCACGCCCTATCAATATATACCATGCCCCATCAATATGTACCACGCCCCATCAATAAATACCACGCCCTATCAATAGATACCACGCCACATCAATATATACCACGCCACATCAATATATACCACGCCCTATCAATAGATACCACGCCCCTTCAATATATACCACGCCCTATCAATAGATACCACGCCCCATCAATATATACCACGCCCCATCAATATATACCATGCCCCATCAATATATACCATGCCCCATCAATATGTACCACGCCCCATCAATAAATACTACGCCCTATCAATAGATACCATGCCCCATCAATATGTACCACGCCCTATCAATAGATACCACGCCCCATCAATATATACCACACCCCATCGATATATACCACGCCCCATCAATATATACATTCCACCTAGCAACCTTCTAATAATTTTACGCTCCCATTTATATGATCTTTTCGATTATATCTGTCACAATTTTGTGGTAGCATATATATTAAGACCTACATTCGTGTTTGCAGCTCGAACAAGAGATTTTAAAAGTACACAGGTCCCATGAAGAACTAATACAGTCCGGTGACAGACGCGAACGACTTGAAAGGGCAGCAAGGGCAAGGTTACAAGCAGATTGTCGTCGTCTGCAAGAACTGAATCGCACATTAAGGGAACAAGTAGATCTGCTTAGTACTCAAATGTTGTCTCGATCTCCAGCTCCTGATATGGTTGGTCCAGAAAGCATGAGACGTGAATTAAACAAGCGAGAAGTACTCATTGCCCAACTTATAACTCAAAGTATGGCTTTGTTATGGTGAATTAATTTCTCTAATTTCTTCACATTTGTAGATAAAGAAATGGTAGCTGCCAAAGAACGTCAAGAAATTGAACTAGCTGCTCAAAGAGCAACGCTTCAGGAACAACGAACTCACATTGATATTTTAGATACGGCACTTACAAATGCACAGGGAAATGTTGTTCGGTTAGAAGAAGAGGTAAAATAAATTTAAACACGTCCATTTTATACATTTATAAATTCATAAATTTTAGTGTCGCAAAAAACAAGTTTATGTGGAACGTGTAGCCCAATTACAAAAAGCTTTATCGTCTTTACAACTTGCCAGCGAGAGGAGGGAGCAAACAGAAAGAAAACTACGGTTTCAGCTAGAACGTGAGCTGCAACGTACTAGAGGAACTGTTGGAGATGAAGGATTACATTCTCCCAGTGGTTCCATTGAAGAATCATCGACCGAACTTAAGAGGAGGCTTAGAGAGAAAGACGAAAAGATTATGAGGCTGGAAGGGGATTGTTCTAAATGGGAACAAAGATATTTGGAAGAAAGTGCCTTAAGACAAGCTGCCATAGATGCTGCAAGCATTCCTAAGTATGTTTCGTTACTTATTGTCGTGTTTGTGTGAAGTGAAAACTGAAAACATTAAAGTGCCCAAAACTTATTTAATCACTGGGTTCCCTAATCTTTGATACAATCTGTCAAAATTTAGGAGCAACTAATTTTTATGCAGTTTCAATTCAAAAATTATTAATCATTTAACAGATTGTCACCTTGACTCATTGGTTAACTGTTGGTATAATTAAATATGTTTTATGAAGGGATGTTAGTACTTATCTTTTGTTTTTCACTACAGAGATGCAAAAATAGCTGCATTAGAAAAGACAAGTCAGGAAACAGAAAAAATTATTGCAGAAGCTCGAAGTGAAAAAATTCGACACATGGATGAGGTACATGCTGCACAAAAGAAAGTTGCTGATTTAGAATCCAGGTAAGTTTTATGTGTTTGTATAGTAAACCTCACTAATCCCGGCAGATAAAATTTTCCACGTGTCTGGATATTAGCAAATTTTACGGATTATAGAGACATTTGAAAAAACTTCACAAATAAAGCAAGAGAGATATTTAAAATGAATTCTAAATCTTTTTGTAAATAAATAATAGGACCAAATTGAACGATTTTGTTTAATATAATCACCAATTTTTACTATTTTGTGTTTACAAAATAATTTATACTGTTTTTCTTTCAATCTTAATAAAACAACATCTTGCATTAGAATGCTATTTAGTTCTCCCCATTGAAAGCATTGCAAAAATGACTGAAAAGCATATATTTGTTCATGATTCTATCACAAGATTCTTCTACCAACTCGCATTCAGAATCGGTAGTATTCATTCTATTATCGTCAATTTTGAAGTGTGTGCAATTCAATCTTGATCTGACTTTTCACTGTGTCCAGTTGTCCACTTAAAAACTTCATCGGCACTAACTTGTGGATCAACATAATTCAAATTAGCATAGTGGGATTTAAATTTGTATTTACTGATTCAGATTCCCGCGGTTGTTTCACCTAATTCATACAAATGTCATCTTCATGCCATTATCCTCTAGTAGCGCCCCACTTTCTTTGACATTTTTGTAAGTTACAGTTTTCCATGTTTGATGCAGCTTTATGACAACCCCCTCCAAAGTGTAGCTCTTCAAGTGTTTATTAAACCATTGAATCAAGTTATTCAAATTTTTCTCTATAAGCCATTTTAATATTTTGTATCACATCTAAACAATTGCTTGAGATATTGCTGTACAGTTGGTTGGTGAAATCATAACTCTAAAGTTTGGATTAAAATTAATCCATCCTTGAATGGCTGATAGGGAGCTTTATCTATTAAAAGAATCCCTTTTTGTAGTGGATTTTGCTCATCTAACATTTTTTACGTGCTTTATAAAATGTTTTTGAAACAATTCTCAAGTGTGTCCAGATTATAGAGTTAGGCCTGTATGACACGGAACAGAATTTTGTTCAAAGTGTTTTTACAAAATTCTGTTTCGTGTCATATAGGCACAAAATTGTCTGAATTTTAGAAATGACCAAATTACTGGAGGGCCCAAGTTAATGTGTCTGAATTAGCGAAGTTATACTGTATTTCTTTATTATATTTTTTATTTTATACTTACGCACATCTCGCAGATCATGTAAAAATATAGGTCTTTTGACAAAATTTCTTCTAGATCGACATTTATAAAGTAGGAGCAAGTTATTTAGAAAGGAAAAAATAACTTGATAGAGAATGCAAAATTTATCTATGATCTAGAGGGCGGTATGTATGTATACAGCACTGCAGGCCCTTGAAGTTCATGGCTTCTTCCAGAATTTTCTTCCACTCTTACTTTGATTGTCGATTTTTCTTTCCAGTTTTTTATATTCAGGCTCTCTAGGTCCACTTCTACACACTTTGGTTTTCCTCTGTTCCTTGCTCCTCACGGCTCTTCCAGTAGGACCTTTCTCCTTATTCAATTGTTCACCAGATGTGCCCCAACCATCCTAATCGCTGTATTTTTGTACTTGTCACAATATCTGGTTCCCCATAAGTTTCTTTCATTTCCGCATTGTTCTTTTTCACCAGATGTCTCCCTCCTTTATTCTTCCCCAAAATCTTCCTGTCCCCAAACCTTAGTTTATCATGTTACACTTTTGTGGCTTGGAGCATTAGTAGGTTAATAAAATGTAAAAATATATGGTATACAAAGTAAACAAAATGTAGAAAAGCATTCATAAATTTAGTAAAAAATGCCTGCCTTCATTAAGCTTATTGGAATGGAAGGCAATCTCTGCTAGCTTAAATAAACAAATTTACAAAACAAAAATTTATGGTGGTGGATGCACACATAGAACAAAACAGCTTGTCAAAAACATGTTAAACAATTAGGTGGTGTCTAATTTAATGTAATTAAATGGACTTAGAAACTGTCATTCTCTTTAAATCAAGTTTAGACACAATATGGTGTTTTAATGTTCATCTCTGGTTTTATGTCGAAACATTTTATCTCCGTATGGGTAACATAGTTATATAATAATGACCTATAAAAAAAAAAACAAAAAAAGGATTGCTAATACAAATTAAATCATTAATTTTATTTTCAGTTTCACTTAATTGATTGAAACATGATAACAGATTTTTCCTAACTCTCCTTTATGGGTTAAACTCATAATTTCATATATATATTTTTAACTACAGCTAAAAAAACTAATGCAATATTATAATATTTGTCGAGGGACCTAACTGTTTTTATATGAAGTAAAGTCTATTCAGATTTTCACAGAATTTTGTTTTGTATCATACAGGATTCTGTGTGCAAGATTTTGTACAAGATTCTGTGTATTTATGCTCTAAGATCTGCAAAAAGTTTTTCGGAAGAGAAGATAGAGGTGTCTATATATTTTATCATGTGTTTACGCCACCACTCCAAATGCCAACCGCACTTTCTCTTATCGCGTCCTTCATTGCTGCAGCTTGTTTGCTTTGTCGTGCCTTCATGTAAAATAAATAAATGAAAGCGCTACCAACTTATGTATCAACCTAATATTATAAAATTTTAATAGTATTTACATTGTTTGTAGTCACATGACTATTTTGACAGTTTTCTAATAGATGTCACTGTAATTTGTGCATGCTCACAGACAGAATTTCTCACAAAAGTTTAGTTCGTGTCATACACATTTTGTACATAATTTTCTGAATAAATTTTGTACAAAATTTTGAAAATATACAACAAAAAGTTATAAAACCTATTGAAATAGTTAATAATAACATTATGACTTATTAATTCAATAATTTAGGCAAGTGGTAAGGAGTGATACTGTTTTCCAGAGTATATTGAATTTCTTGTTTTAAGGCCTGTATGACACAGCACAGAATTTTGTACAAAATTTTGTTTAAACTTTGGTTCAATATTTTGTACAAAATTCTGCAAAACACGTATTGCACGGAACAGAATTTTGTGTTCAATTCTGTCTGTGAGCATGCGCAAATCGGTGCAAATTACGGTGACATCTATGAGAAAACTGTCAAAATAGTCACGTGACTGTTGATAAAGTAGAATTCTAACAAGATTTTATAATATTATGTTAATGCATAAGTTCGTACCGCTTTTATTTATTTATTTTACATGAACGCACAACAAAGCAAACAAGCTGCCGCAATAAAGAGCGCGAGCGAGATAAGAGAAAGTGTGTGAAGTGTCGGCGGGGTAAACATATTCTTCTCTGCCCTCTATGATTGCCAATAAATACTAAGATTGCTCGTTTGCGCATCGATGCGACGCCGACTTTGTACAAAATTCTGTAGGTTTTAGAACGTGAATCTACAGATTTGTGTACAAAATTTTGATGTATGTCACAACACAGAATTTTATAAAGACACTTTGAACAAAATTTTGAACACAATTTTGTACAAAATTCTGTGTCGTGTCATACAGGTCTTACCCTAATATTATAAAATCTTGTTATAATTCTACTTTATCGACAGTCACATGATTATTTTGACAGTTTTCTCATAGATGTCACTGTAATTTGCACCTATTTGCGCATGCTCACAGACAGAATTTCTCACAAAAGTTTGGTTCGTGTCATACACATTTTGTAGAATTTTGTACATAATTTTCCGAATAAATTTTGTACAAAATTTTGAAAATATACAACAAAAAGTTATAAAACCTGTTGAAATAGTTAATAATAATATTATGACTTATTAATTCAATAATTTAGGCAAGTGGTAAGGAGTGATACTGTTTTCCAGAGTATATTGAATTTCTTGTTTAAGGCCTGTATGACACAGCACAGAATTTTGTACAAAATCTTGTTTAAACTTTGGTTCAATATTTTGTACAAAATTCTGCAAAACACGTATTGCATGGAACAGAATTTTGTGCTAAATTCTGTCTGTGAGCATGCGCAAATAGGAGCAAATTACGGTGACATCTATGAGAAAACTGTCAAAACAGTCATGTGATGTCGATAAAGTAGAATTCTAACAAGATTTTATAATATTATGTTAATGCATAAGTTCGTACCGCTTTTATTTATTTATTTTACATGAACGCACAACAAGGCAAACAAGCTGCCGCAATAAAGAGCGCGAGCGATATAAAAGAAACTGCGCGGAGTGTCGGCAGGTGGGGTAAACATATTCTTCTCCGCCCTCTGTGATTGTTTATAAACACTAAGATTGCTCGTTTGCGCATCGATGCAACGCCGACTTTGTACAAAATTCTGTAGGTTTTAGAACGTGAATCTACAGATTTGTGTACAAAATTTTGATGTATGACACAACACAGAATTTTGTAAAGACACTTTGAACAAAATTCTGCACACTTTTGTACAAAATTCTGTGCGGTGTCATACAGGTCTTACCCTAATATTATAAAATCTTGTTAGAATTCTACTTTATCGACAGTCACATGATTATTTTGACAGTTTTCTCACAGATGTCACCGTAATTTGCACCTATTTGCGCATGGTCACACAGAATTTTGTACACAATTCTGTTGCGTATAGTACATGTTCTGCAAAATTTTTTACAAAATTCTGTGTCATGTCATACAGGCCTAAGCCTAATAGAAACCGCCAATTAATATTCTAAACTTTTTTGGAAAGTGCAAAGACCTGTAATGGTAATAGGAAGACGGTTCTGGCTAATATCTATTGAACATGACAGTATGGTTGCATGGTACCTAGTTTCTCCATTTTCTATTATGACAAATATGCTGTTTGATATATGATCTGTCTAATTCTTGACTCAATAGTACATATTTTACAGATTGAAAGATCTAGAATCTAAGCTAGCGGAACGTGATGCCATGATTAAGGTTCTTCAGAAACATACTTACGACAAGGACGTATCTAGCATGTTGGGTAGATCACCTCACCACACACCCCATCCCAGTTTAGCCGGTGCAGATATTGACCACGTCCTAGGTGCAACTGTTTCCAGAGAAGAGCTTGGTGAGTCACTCTTCACACAATTGATCAAGTTGGTGCAAGTTTTTTGTAAAACAAAAATTGTTTTTTTTCCTTTGTAGTTAGTAGTGTATTAACAAGTTCAACAGGCTTTGGATCAAATAATTCGTACACCAGCAGCGATACATCATACCATGTGCCTTCGTACAGTAAATATGAAGCGGCCAATAAGAGCTTCGATACGACCAAGCAAACTTTGGATAATCAGTTGAAAGAAATTGACAGTCAGCTAGATTCTCAACTTCTTAGCAAGGTAGGAGAAACGGAGACCTTCTATTGACTGTACTTTTGTTGTTGTTAATGACCTCTGTTCTGTACATTTTATTTAAAAAAATTCGCTCAAGAATTCTTTTCATGTATTTATTAAAAAAAGAAGAAACCAAAATGTACACAATATGTCATATGAGATTTTCAGTGTTGGAAAAGCTAAGAAACGGTCAAATAGTGAGTCACCTTTTTTTTTGAGTTCTGACTTTTTGTGTGCTGTTGATAGTTATTTTTTGGAGGCAGCATTTTGTTTAAGAACTATATTTGTACATATTTGTATCCTTTCACGAAGTTTAACATATTTAATCAAAAAAGTAATTGACAGTGTCATTATTAATTTATATTTTAAGTTAAATAATTGTATGTTATTTGAACATACTGTAAATAGAAAATCGTACAAACAGAAAAGTTTCAACAAACAAGGGTTTAAGATTAAATAATGTAGCTGCCTGAAAAACTTTTGGCAGTTTGTTTTTTTACTGTGAATTATCTGTTTCATTATTTATATAAATTACATATATTAAAATTTATAAATAATTAGAAGTGTTTGTTTTTAAATTTCAGTTTGCTATATGCCTTTAAAAAATATAAGCATAAAAGTATCAACTATTCAAACATTTGTTAATAAAAGTTATTGCAGCTTCTTAAATTTGTAAACATATGGGAGTACCAGCAATACGTATAAAACTTTAAAAATTTTGAATTGCATAACCTAATATAGGTGCAATTTCATTGTCCCTAAACATTGAAAATTCTCAGAACAAAAATGTTCTAAATTAGTTAAGCAATTTCCAAAAGCAACATATGTGTGTATTTTTTTCAAATAGCATTCGTAAGGAATTTTCTTAAGCCCTTGTCTGTTAATCTTTGGCATAAATTTAATTGAATAAATGCGCTGCATGTTTTGGTTTTCTGTTTTTATTGTGAGAGCATGCTAAGGCAACAATAAATATATGTTTTAAAATTTTTTCTTTTATTACTACTGACCATTTTGCTAACTTCCTTAAGCTGCTAAAAATTGGGCTGTTAAAAAACATTCCTCCCGCCCTTGCATGTCGTGTCAAAGCAGAGTGGCGTGCCGTGACTAACCCTTGTTCAGCAGGTCCGACACGTCCCAACTCTGGCTTTTCTCTTCTCCTTTTCAGCGGGGTCTTTGCTGTTTTCCAGGATTCACTAATCCAGTCACTGCGCAGAGAAAAGGAAAAATACCCAAGCCATTATTGGCGGGTGTGAGCGGGGGCGGTGGTGGGCTGTTCGAATCAGGCACCTTCCTCTTGCAGCCCACAAGGCATGAGTCCGGTGAAATGCTGTTGCTAGAAAAGCAGGGTAGAACCTCTCAGCAACAGCGCATGCAGGAGTCCCCGGAGGCAAACAGTGCTGTTCCGGACAGCCCAACTACTCACTGCCCCGATAATTTGCCGCCAAGCTCTCTGCCGAGACCTCCCCGTTCCTCCCACCGCACTGGTCTGCCTAGACGGGTTGGCGATTACAACCGACTGGACACAGAAATTCCCCGCAAGAAGTTGGATGGTGGTGATTCGTTAAGCTCCAACGCTAGCAGTCGACGGGTGTCTCCGGCCCGTTCTCTTATTCCACCACCTCGAAAATTGGGTGAGTACGGCAGGTTATCTGAAAGCGGAGGCTCAAGTTCATCGTTGAGGAAAGCCTCTCCGAGACCTCGAGTTAGCTCTGGGGGAGAACGCGATTCGGCTTCCACTTTGAGTGACAATTCGGCCAGCTCTTTACCACCGCCTTCCAAGATACGATTATTTGGAAATTCGTCGATTCGGAGGGGGTCATCTCTTGGTAGAGATAGCAAGTCTTCCACAGATTCTGGTTCCAGCAAGTACCGTATTCAATTTTAGTTACATAACCTATAGGTTGCCTTTTGTAGAAGTGCGTTACTGGTTAGACAGGGTGTTTTGTTTATTTATTCGGGATTTACATTTAAGGTGCAAAAGTAATTAAAAATTTTTATATAGTTCAAACCAATTAATCAAGTTTTAATATGGGGTGTTTCAGAATTCCAACCCCGCTTTATACAGTATGTGGTTAGGAACTTCAACAAAATAATTTTAATACCAAAATAAAATTTTATTTGGCCGCCATTCCGGTGACTCCAGACCCCATTGGTACCTAAAATATAATTTTAATTGTTTAATCTTATGCAAACAAACTTTATATGAAAACTCTTTATAATAATCTACTTTTGCCACAAGAATATAACATTAAATTAATATGTTATAATATCCTTACTTTCTGTTTATTTTTTGTGTATTAAAAATGAACAAAGTAAATGATTAATAGATGTGTTGTTCTGTTACAAACAATACTTGCTTTGAATCTTTCATATTGAAGCTAATAAGTGTGGAATGACACCCTAAATAAAGTGCAGACATTTAATTTTATATAAATTTTAAAGAATTTTAAGTCCTGGAATGAAAATTTTGAAACACTGTAGTTGTTAATGTTCCTGTAACCAGAACACTGGGAAAAATCTCCACCATTTTATTACTATTTTAGACAACAATGCCTGCATGTATCAACATTTACATTAATTTTATCTTTTAATAACCACCGTGATTGTAACTTTGCAACACAAATTATATTAAAATTTCTATTTAATTATTTTCTGCCATTACCAATGAAGAGACACCTCACAAAGTACTTTTTAAAACTTAATGCAAATTATGAAACAATTAACGTACTGATTTAAAAATGTACGTTCCCCTTATCAATTTTCATTATATGCTGCCATTTTAAAGCAAATACAGTGGCAAAGAAAATCTTCTAATGTGCACGAGTAAATAAATAAAACACCCTGCATATAAAAATTGTCATTTGTTTAATTAATTATAAACACACCAAATATATTTTCGGTGCTGCTTTGCACATCCACAAGCAGTGCATGAATAAAAGCGCTTAAAATTTTAGAAAATGAAAACTCGATTGCCTTTTATTGTGAGCCCCCTAAAAGATTTGAATGCAAGTAGGGGGTTACAATTTTTTGTATATACTTCGACACATTAGTGTTTGTATGGAAAAATCTGTCTTACATGATTTTTCTTAAAGCCATTATTCACTGCCACAATGCCAAAGAAAATAAATACTGCTATTTTGTAACTAGATTTATTAAATTTACACAAAACTACTTCCAAATGGCTTTGTATACGAATAAATATAAAAGGAGAAAGTTAACTCAAATTGAAATTTCTCATTTTTATTAGATTGTTGTTTAGTGTATTTTTTTTTTAATAATATGTGCCAAGTGATTATAGAAAATCGACATTCAATATTTCACTCAATTGTAATGATCTGATATAGTAAAATATCGTTTTTATATTGAGCCCTTTCAAATAAACAACTGTATATTAGCCAATGAAGAAATGCCATACATTATTTGCTAATCTCAGTTATTTCTGCTTTAATTTAAAGTCTTGGGATCAAATTAAGATTTTATGGTCCAGCTTTGTAATATTTTGTTAGTTCTGAATCTTGTTTTCTTGTTGTAAATAAAGCTTCTCATGTTACATTTTATGTGTTATATTCTAGTCTGTGTGTAACCTGCTCTCTGTTCTGTTAATATTCTGACAATAAATATTTATACTGTTGGTATCAGCTTAGAGTTTTCTTGTACTGTTGTGTAACTCAAAATTCAAACATGAAGATAAGATCAAGACTATATTTCTTATGCTGCAATCTTGTAATTCTCACTAATTTGTTCTAAATCTAATTTGTATTTGAATATATTTTTTTATAATTGTTGGTCTTAGTAAATTTTAAAAATATCAAATTACTTGGTAATATTGCAAAGTATGTTTGAACAAACTCTGAAAAAGTTTCCTGTTGTTACAAATTTCTATTGAATATTTCTCAATGCGTGTTTTATACCTTCCTCTCCCTATATTATTTTAATCTTGCATTGGAAGAATGTAAAAATATACTGAGGCTTCTTAGTAAATGCTGATTACTGATATTCTGTAACGATAGACTATTTGCATATTTCTTAGGTTTATGTAAATTGTAAAATCCCACTTGCTAAATTTCTTTTCATTTAAAAATGTATTGCTTCGCTTTTGTAGCAATCAAATTGATTTACTACTAATATCAATAATTGAATGACCTCCAAATAATTAATTTTTTAGAAAAGGAAAAATTATAGAACGTGCACCTACATAATCAGTACTACTTGGCAGTTTACTGGCGTTTCGTATATGTTTTTGTATAGTCTTGCAATAGGGGATGGCAAACATTGGATATTCAGTGAAGAATTTGAATCAAAACTACACCGGTAAAATATTTGTGGTATAAAAATTGCACCAGTAAAAACGCTCGTTGATTAAAATTTCTTCCAGTAAAAAGTTAACTGCCTGATAATTCTACCTTCTAAAATCCCTCAACCATAATCCATACAAGTCATTAAAACATGGTGTTTTTTGTAAATATGTAGAAGCAGTATTACAAATTCTTGTAGAAGATTGGTTCTCGAATCGGTAGGTAGAAGGTAAGTTGTAAGTTGTTTAGGTGCTAGCATTGTATAAAAGACTTTTACGTACTAGCTTTGTTTTTTTAGAGATATTAATTTATGTTGATGCTCCGTTGTGGAATAAGGCTCTCGCAGATCTCAAACCCAACTTGATTTTGAGTCCTTTAAGTTGTACTGCAACTTAAATAGCAAAAGAAATTCAAAGACCGTAAATCAATTAAACGACTGCACTGCAGAAATAGACTATTAATTAACATAGATTATTTAGCAAATATCGCTGACAAATGTGTAAATAGCATATTAGATCTTGTATAAAGATTAAGG
>JABXWE010034476.1:0-22763 GCA_014611495.1 Limonius californicus
AAGGATTACAATCAGATGTAGAAAAGTATGTCAAGGGATGTGCTGACTGTCAAGCCCGTAAGGGACAGACACATTTTAAACCTACCGGTTTCTTGCAACCCATCCTCGTTGCTTCACCTTTCGTACGTGTAGGAATTGATCTTTTAGGCCCTTTTCGTAGGTCAAAGAAAGGCAACACTATGATAGTAGTAGCTGTTGATTATTCTACGCGATATGCAGAAGCTAAAGCCCTTCCGACAGGCCAAGCCACGCATGTAGCTAATTTTGTGTTTGAAAACATTATTGTACGACACGGATGCCCTCAGTACTTACTTAGTGATAGGGGACAAACTTTCAAATCAGAATTACTTAGAGAACTTTTGAAAATCATGGGAGTAAATAGTAATTTTACTACGTCTTACCACCCACAATGCAACGGGTTAACGGAACGCCTTAATGGAACGTTAGCTAATATGCTA
This sequence comes from Limonius californicus, assembly GCA_014611495.1. Classification (NCBI taxonomy): domain Eukaryota; kingdom Metazoa; phylum Arthropoda; class Insecta; order Coleoptera; family Elateridae; genus Limonius; species Limonius californicus. Next base: position 459 of record JABXWE010034476.1, read on the forward strand.
GCCCAATACACTAATACCGAACAGACCGATTGGGATTTATACCTCCCTCATGTCATTTTTGCTTATAACACTACGCGACAAGATACCCTACGCGTTAGCCCTTTCTTTTTAGTCTATGCTAGAAACCCAGTATTGCCTACTGAAGCTACTTTAAAACAAGAAGTTAGATCAGAGGATATTAATAAATTACGGGAACGCGCTTTATTCATACGGAATCGTGCAGTAGAAAATATTCACGACAAACAACAAAAGGATAAGGAACGCTATGATTCCAAAAGACGCGATTCAGATTTTGAAATTGGGGATACAGTTAAAGTTTTTACCCCTGTAAGAAAGAAGCATCGAAGTGAAAAACTTTTACTCCGATACTTCGGTCCTTACAAAATAATCGGAAAAAAGGGACCCGTTGATTACCTGGTTCAAATGGGGTTAACTAATAAATCCAGAGTAGACGTAGTGCACGTCTCTCGTATCCTTCCTTATCACGAGCCTTGGACGGGCCACCCTGATCCTATTCCTGAGGATGTTGAAGGAGAAACTCCTGAAACATGTACCGATGCTTAATGATGCCGCTTAAATGATTTTATAAATACGTGGTGTTAATACCCACCTGTCCAATAGCCCTAATGACGTCCAGCGGAAGCGCCCAAACCTCGACACCGAGGATCTCTATGTAGACATCCAGTTCCTTCATGGCCCCGGCCACAAGGAATATGTGATGAAGGAGTTCGCCACCGCCAACCTCGACACGGGGGCGGTCCGGCAGTATGTTTTTAAGCCCCCCGTGGCCTGGGAAACCCTGCCCCAGTCGGTCCAACGCCAAAACGTCTATACCACTCACCATATTCACGGTCTCAAGTGGGGTTCGGGAGATGTTCCCTATCACGAGGCCACGGCGCTCCTACGGGAGACCCTACGAAATAGAAGGATAGTGGTGAAGGGTCGTGATAAAGTCAAGATGTTAAAGCAACATGTCCCAGAGCTAGAGGTGGTGGAATCCCCGGTGAAAAAATTCCCAGACACATGCATGGCCCCTTGTGCAGCACACGAGGGACCTAGTTTTAAATGTGCCTGCTCCCAAGCCATTTTTCTGGCACATTTCCACTATAATTTTGAGACCCACATAGACAGAATCGAGACGGATGAGGACGAGCCCCAGGACCCCGAGGAACCCCAGGAGCCACCCTCGCCGACGGTCAATTCCACGGCTACCACCGTCCGGATGCCTCCAGAGCAATTGGAAGACCCGGACGAACGATGGGACTCGCCGCCGCCTGAGGACCCCACTTGCTGGGATAATTAAAGAAAATTTTTTTTTACTGTACCAACCACATCTACCTCACCCCCGCCTCAAAATCAACAATACCTACCTATCTGCGTGCCATGATGAGACCGGCATGATTGTATCATTTGAGCGACCAAGGTTCGACTCCCCGCCAACAACATTCATCCCTCCCGGAACCACTACGCTCACAGACGCTGAAGAAAACACTGAAAACACAAAGACAATATAAGTGTGTGAACTTTAAGTGTTTGAACTTTACTATGAAAATATAAATATGAAAATGTATAATTAGTATTTAATGTAAATAGGTATAAGACATTGAGATTGCAGCTTTTTTGGTTTATAGTATTAAACGGCTTTATAATAAACTGAAGTGTGCTTATTTCATAGTTAATTAAATAAAAGAATGAAAAACAGATACCCAATATTCTCGTTTTCTTTACTAGATGTAAGAAACGACATAACTTATATGTTACAGGACTCTCCTGTTCCTATGGTTCTATTTATGGAGGACCACAGCCACTCCGGTGAAAGTAACCACTGGAGCCTTTTGGAAACCCCTTCCGGATACTATCACTTATTCCGCGACGATTCCATTGGCCTACAAAACTACATGGAATCAACCTACCCAAGTCAACGAAAGGATCCCTCAGGATCCCCTCTGTGGAGAGACACCTAGTCATGTATGTACAATGGCTAAAAAACTCGACGGATTGACCGATATTTTCGATGGTGAACTCCGCCGACTAAAAGAGGCTACAGACCCTCAATTTTGGGACCCAAGCATCCCTTACCAACCCGACGAGGATTTCGAAGAAATAGCCACTCGTCCCTCCAGAAAGTATAAACGAGCCCTTGAATTCGTAGGCGATTTCTTTTCATGGTGTTGTGGAGTAGCCACTAACCGCAAAATTGATTCCTTGCAATCCAATGAACATAATTTGCAGGAACTTTTACTTAAGATGAGTTTATCCCTTAATAGACATTTGCGACAAGTTGTAAACAATTCACAAGCTTTTGCCATTTATCAAAAACAAGTTGCCCAAAACTTCCAGGAAACTAGAGATAAAATCGCAGAATTAGACAAACTTGACCACAACATCCGAAATACTATCGACAAAACAGCGACACGCGCTGACTTACAAGACCAACGTGTTTTGTATTATTCTTACAATAATTTAATGCGATTAATTCACCTTGAAAGAACTATAAATAACATGGAAATTTTAAATCAATGTAAAGACCATAAAATTCCTACAGCAATTGTTCACCCCTCAGTCCTTCGTCACGACTTATTTGAGTTATCAAAAACTTTGAAACCAGAGAATCATGATTTGGCTATTTCAATTCACGAAATTTCTCGATATTACAAATTACCCATTGCCGATTGCACCCTTAGTGGAAATAATATTTATGTTAATATTCGAATTCCCATAACCATTAAAGGTCAACATTGGAATTTATTTGAATTAATCACTACCCCTTTTGGATGGCAAAACGACACTTGTTCTTTAATGCATGACACTCTCTACTTAGCCGTAGCAACACCAAAACAAAATGCATCCCAACCTCGTACAATGCGTCCTATTTCTGGATCTGGTTTACATCACTGTAGGCCTTATCAGGATAAATTGTGCTACCTTCCACGATTTACAGCTGAAAGCACTTTTGGTCCACAATGTGCTTATCGCATGTTTACTGGTGCTACTGTTGACGACTTAGGGAAACACTGCCCTTTTTCTTGTCACTCTTCTCAAGCCATGCTTATCACTGAAGTTAGAGATGATGTCTTTATCGTTACGCATCCAAAAAACGCAACTGTTATCCGTTGCCCAGACAAAGATACCCCTGTAGATGATGTTGTGTACAACCAACCAGGAGCTTTACAAATTAATCTTCCTTGTAAATGCTCCCTTATGGTCAATTCTAAGGAAACAATTTCCCCTCGATTTCCATGTGCCCCTCAAGGCATACAAGAGCATAGCGCAATTCATGTGCTACCAGCAATTTGGTCTAACTTGAAAACTTATGTTTTGCAAACCGACACTCAAGAACCTGTTTTTCAAAACATGACCGAATGTCTTAATTTAAATTGGACTACTGCCATTCCTCATCTTAATTTAACAACGACGTCTACATTTAATCGAATTCAAGAAACTTTGGATTCAGCTATAGAAAAAACCTATGGTGATCTTTATTCTTATCACGGAGATAGTATCTATTTAATTTGGAATACCGTGATTTCCCTTATTGTTTTGTATCTGTTTTTTAAACGAAATGCCGTTTATGCTGCAATTGCGAGGCCAGTTGTAGCAGCCTCGATAGCTAGTAAAGATACATCCTCCCACACAGCCTTAGTAGTCCTAATGTGGCTAGGATTATCAGCTTATGTTATAGCTATGCTTGCTCTTATTTGTTATTTTTTGTATAATTCTTATTGTAATACTGCTAGACCAGCAGACGTTCAGTTACAGACTGTAAAAAGTAACCCTGTTTACGTGAGACCCCATCGCGACACTCCATATGAAAGGAGCAGTCGTTTTTATGGAAAAGCTAATAAGAAATCGAATGCAAGTGATTCAACAGAAAGTACGAAATTACCTCTTGGTCAAAGTGTGACCCTTACGTTGAAGACCGGATCAGCTTCTCGGACAGGTACCTCCCAGGAGGAGTCCACCCCTTTTTAAAGAAAACGTTTTTTAAAGTAAGTGGACGGTAATGGGAGATTATATCATTTCAGATACCAAAATGATTTTAATCTCAGGCCGGTTTCCCATTATCGCTGGTAAAATTAAGATTATTGAGATTTATTGAGATTTTTTATGAGATTTATTGAGAGATTTTTAATGAGATTTATTGAGATATATGAGAATTTGAATTTTTTGAGATTTCCGGGACTCGAGTCAAATACCCTGAGTTCACAATTTCTAAACGTAGGCCTTCACAAGTTCGGCTTTTCGAAGCGGGGAGAGAAATGCGCATCCTCCTATACGCTAATCTAAATTTTCTGCCCTTTGTTTTTCAACAAATACATTTTTCCTACCAGTAACAAATTGCGAACTAAACAAATTTTTGTTAAATTCTGGGAGTAATCAAGTGGATACTCGCAGGACCAGGCGTACTTACCTTCCTTTGTAGAGGAAGTAGATGATTAAGCTTATGAGATAATAAGAGATATTATGAGACATTATGATACATAAAGGAAAATTTTTTGAGGTAATATTGGTATCCTTTTTGGTTTCTGCACATCCTATCTATATGATATAAAAGATGAGCAGCTAGAAAAATTTTTATAGTGAAGAGAACCACGCTAACGAGTTGAATCAAGTATACTCACGTAAAAGTTTGTTACAAAGAAAAGAAAAGAAGTAATTAAGTGAAAAGTTTTTTAAGTAATTATGTGGTTCATAATTTTTATTGTGATTAGTTTTAGTGCAGCTAATTTTAGTATAGACGTGGAAATAACCTCAGGAATTCATATTCAGAGATTGCCTAACATTAATTTTTATCAAATTACGCAACCAATTCTGTTTCAGTTTGACAGACCTGTAAGTTTATTAAACAAATTATCATGTCCTAATATCACAGCCTTTTGTAATTTACATAGAGCAACCTGTGAACTGATAAAAAGCAATGCCTCTGAGTATCTTTTCCACTTAGGAAATAAGACTAACGAAAATGTGCAAAATGATCCCATATTAGCAGATGATGGTGAACTTTTTGATTTTCAATTTGCAACACGTACACATGTTACTCGTATGTTTACGTCAAATCAAGAAATCGAGTCTTTGATCGAACGCATTACAAATTTAAGAAAAGTGACTTTGTATAAAATGTATTATCGCAATTTTTTAGATAATCCTAATATTGGTTGCTTGCATGCTAAATTTGATGAGTATGTTCAGTTAGATATACTCCTACGATATGAATGGACAAGATCATTTGCTAATATGTGTCAAAATAAAAAATTACAATTAGATATAATCCCTATGGTAGAATTAGAAAAAGCTTTGCAACAAATTGCTAATAGTTCGTATGTTACAGTGCTTAAGACGTTATCTTCTTATTATGGACTACCTTTAATTGAATGTACCATTTCACCTGATACCAGTCTAGTAGGACTTCACGTTCCGCTAATTCATAAGCAACTACTTGGCCTAAGTATGAGAAAACTGATCGCACCTAATTACTCCTGGGACAACTACACCTGTTCAGTTGAAATACCAACATTTCACCTGGCCTTGGTGGAACTTCAATCCCAATGGACCATTCTACTCCCTAAATGCGACCCATTTAAAGAAGACCTTTGTTTGGTAACTGATAATTATGATAATGATGCCATTGGAATTGCCTGTGCCAGACAAGTTCTTTCCGGTGGATCTTCACAAGCCATAGCCAATGTCTGCCCAATATCCTGTAAGAAAACGGGGTCGGATACTCAGTTCCTGACGCCCCTTCGTGCAGACCAATTTTTAATCACACATCCTAAACCAAACTTACAAGTTCGGTGCCCTCGTGTGAAGTTCCCACTGAATGCTTCCATCGGATCACTTTTGGTGACACTCCCGTGTGACTGCTATCTACACGATCCAGTAGGACCAGATGTAATCCCACGCTATGGTTGTCAAGGCCCACACACCGGAAAACCACAAATTCAAATTACCATCCCAGCTGCATGGACCAAGCTCGACGGTTTGAACATCCCACCATACGGAGGAGCAACCCCAAAATTTGCACAATTAGACACTTGCTTGAACAAGGACTGGTTATTGAACAGTTTCCACACCTCTACGGATCACGCTGTTTATTACCTTATTGGTACTCTATTTTTCCTTGTAATTGGTACCATAGTACTTGGAGCTTTCTTGTACCAAAGTACGCAAAAACGATTCCTGAATTATTTACCTTTAACTACTACCCCTCCAAGTCAACCTGTCAGACCGAAGCCGACTCCTGCTAGACGTCCTTCCTCGTTAATAATTCCCTCAACACCTGGAAATAAATTCCGCCCTCAAATCTCTCATCCTCAATTACCACCGCTGCTCCCTCCTCGAAATGTAACTCCTGAGAATCTCCCTCCTCGAAACATAACTCCTGAGAATGAGTATCTGAAACCTGTGGAACCGCAAATAGAAGCAACTAGAGGTTACATCCCTTTAACGCAACTATTCCAAGCCGGAGGAACCTGCAGTACCGTGACCAGAGAACATCGATTTCAAGCAATCGACCTTGACACCTATAGTCCAGTTTCCGATTCCAGCTACGTGTCAATGTCAAACCCGACAACGTCAAGAAAGTATGTCTATGACGAAGCAGTATGAAGCAAGTTAGTATTTTTCAATAAATGTATGAGAAAGTACATTTGACGAGAAAGTACATATCCAAATATGATGAAAAAGGTACATATTTAAACCTTGATAAATTACTTTTTAAATTGACGAGAAAGTACATAATCAAAATTTGATGAAGAAGTACATATTTATTCAATTTAAAACATTGAAAACAAATTGAAGGTCGTTCTTTTAAATTCTAACCTGATTAAAATTATCAGTGTAACGAGTTATAGTATTACTTATTGTATTAAATGTGCGTACACGCGAAGTGCAATACTTAGTGCCAAAAAGGTTGAAATTCATGCAAAAAAATGTATAAGTTAATGTTTCTACTTACTGTGTATCGTTGAAAAACACTTTATAGACTGAAGTAACATTCACATTTAAATTCGCTTGTGGTAAAATAATCGAGGTTACCGGAATCCGATAACGCCGCCGGATACGTTTTTATGATAAGCGGGTTTTATTAATTAAGCATTTGTATTCAGTGAAAACAAAATCTACATTCTTTATACCTATTTAAGTTTCTTATATTTAATGATTAAAAAACCGCAAACAGCCGTTGGTTAAAAATTTAAATTGTCAACACGGTTCCTTTGGTTATAAGGAATGTAGAATATTAGAAGAGATGCTTTCCATTGTCTTTATTGTCTTAGTAATTAGATAAAAAAAAATGATGTATTTATCTTTAAGAAACCAATTCATTAGTGTGTTATGAATGAGTTTGGACACTCCTGTCAATTGTCAGGCTCATTAAATACTACTGAATGGATTAGGAACACAGAATATAACAAGAGATGTTCTATGTTTTTGTGCTCTCGTAATTATTTTTTGTAACACCTCGGACCACGCCCGAACACCTCCGAGTGTGAGAACTTTTTGTTTGTTTCATTATTAGGACTTCATAAATATGAACATATTCAATTAATTGTGAAATCAGTTCTGTCTGCTGATCTCGGTCCGACTTTGGTATAGATCGTTTCATCTGATTTAAATAGACTTAAGGATCAGGAGCACAGAACTTGTTAGCACGTATTAAATGTTTGTTTATTTACTGAACCACAGTTAAAGGTACCGCACCAGTGGCGTATCCTTTCGGTATTATCCACCAGTGGCGTATCTTTTTGGCTATTGCTCCGGGTGGAGCAAGTTCCACTACCCGGAGGGAAATGTCACGCCTGTAAAAATTCATACGTGTTCTTACATGTGTTTTGTACAAATCATTTCTAAAGCAAAAATATTGCAATTTCATAGTATGCGTATGACGTGCTGTAGTTCGTGATTTCGAAACCCCAAGCGCAAACAATTTAAGATGAATTATGGCCTTTGGGCTTGCCCAATTAATTATATTTTAATTCTCTTTAAACTTGCCCTATCCGGGTTACCTCATTCTCAAACTTTCCACTGATGTCATGGTTTCAAGTCTTTGGCCCCTACATGGCTGAATGATTCGACAAATGATGCAAACAAAACCATAACTTAGGTCACACGATGAGTGAGCCGGATTTTTGTGTCTTTGAAATTACGAAAGATGATTTCATAGGAAACTTTTCGGTTGACGTCAATTAAGGTCACACACGCGTCTTTACCTGTGGTTTGCGTAATCATCGGAGAATACACCAGAGCGTGATTCTCCTAACAAACTAGTTTTAGTTCTTTGTCTAAATGTGGTATATAAGGGGGCACATTCGACTATAGAGAATCAGTCTAGAATCCAGTTTCAAAGACCACTCTACCCAATCGAATTTGCTCTCTTCAAACAATGGCGAAGTCAAACCACTACAGAATCATGTAAGTTTTATAATTGTATTTTGCTTATAAATGTTTACTAAATAAACCCTCTCTAAACACTAAAAAATATGTTTTCCTCAACGACTCAACGATCCTAACAATGCCACGTCACCTCTCGTTCAAGACAAATCTTTGGTAAATTTTCTAAGACGTGGCAGTATATAGGTATCAGTTTTAAATCTGGTAGCAGAAAACACATTTTTTGTTTATTTTCACACCTAACTCCTTTGTTACTGAAAATGTCATGTTGTTAGTTGAATATACTGACGTAGTTAGTTCAGAGACAGATATTTCCATGTTCTTAAACCACTACAATGCTTTTCTTAATGGTGCCGTATTTAATTATAGCAATATGTACAGCTTTCTTTATATATTGTTATGCGTTTATACTTTCTTGAAAAAAATATATATTTTTTTAATCACTTTGTGCGGAATTTACAATCTACTCATAGCACTGAGTTTTAAGTAAATGTGCTGTACAGACATAGGACACACAATCACAAATCACAAATTGCCTATTTCTATCCACTGCTGGATGTAGGCCTTCCCCATTTCTTTCCATCTGTCTCTATCTCCGGCTATCCTCATCAAATGTACTCCTGCTATTTTTCTGATATCGTCCCGCCACCGTTTGTTTGGTCTTCCTACTCTCCTTTTTGTTTCGCGTGGCCTCCAGGTAAGTATTCGTCTTGACCATCTGTTATCTTCGGTACGAGCAAGGTGTCCAGTCCATTGCTACGTAAGTTGCGTAACACGTTGTAAAACGTTTGTTATTTTTGTTTGATGTCATATCCAGGTATTAGTTTTTCGGTCTGTGAGTTTGATTTTCAGCATTTGCCTTCCGTGTGCTCTTTGTGTTCTTACTATCTTTTGGGCACTCCTTTTAGTTAAACTCCAAATCTCAGCCCCATAAGTTATTACAGGTCGTAAACTCTTCGTTTCAAGGTGTTGGGAATATCCGATTTTAGTATGTATCCTAATTTGCCAAATGCACTCCAGCTCGATCTTATTCTTCGTGTTACTTCGTCGCTCATGTTGTCTTCTCTTGTTGAAAGTTTCTGACCAAGATATATATAGTTTTCTAGAACTTCGAGCGTTTTCCGTCTAGGGTAATAGTAACGTTTTCGTGAGTGTTTGTCATAACTTTGGTTTTCGTTATGTTCATTTTTAGGCCCATTTCTTTTGAGTAATCATTTAACTTCGTGATCATGTCTTGTAGTTCGATTGGGTCACTACTCAGGCGTACTACATCATCCGTAAATCTCAAATGATTTAAGCGTATCCCATCGATTGGTACTCCTTTATCTGACCAGTCCATCATTTGGTAAATGTTCTTCATCACAGTAATGAATAGTTTGGGCGATATAGTGTCCCCCTGTCGTACCCTCTGTTTATGGGGATTAAGTTAGTATCAGCAAATGATTGTATGTACATTGTCGCATTTGTGTATATGTTTTTAATTAGGTTAATGTATCTGCTGTCGATTTGGCACCTTCTTAGGGAATTCAGAACGGCCCATATTTACACTGAATCGAACGTCTTTTCGTGATCTATGAAGGCGATGTACAATTTTAAGTTGTATTCGTTGGTTTTCTCTATTAGTGTTCGCATGGTCTGTAGGTGGTCACACGTATTGAATTTATATCTAAATCCTGCTTGTCCGCACGGTTAATGGAAATCTATCTTGTTCGTTAGTCTATTAGTTATAACTCGGGTAAAGATTTTATACATATGTGGTCACAGGCTTATTGGTCTGTAGTTATCTAACTTGGCCATGTCGCCCTTTTTGTGTATAAGGATGACTTCCGCTATATACCAGGATTTTGGAATTTCGCCCGTTTCTAAGCATTTGTTGTATAGTGATACTAATTCACGTTTTATTTCGTCTCCTCCTTCCTTTATCATGGCATCAGCTATTATATTGTCGCGTCGTGACGCTTTGTTTCTTTTCGCTTGTTGCGCGTTGTTAAGTTATTCTACAATGATATCGGGAATCTCATATGACACTAAAGGAGAAATCACCCATTGATGAAACTCCTATATAAATCACTTAACACACACGGTACCTAGTGAAAGTTCTCAATAAGTCAGTTTGCTTAATCGTCTGGGAAGCACGTTGGCTGTTAATTGATCCACAAGTTGGTTTGCGTGGGAGTTTTCCATGGTAGTTTAGTGCAAATCTTTGAATTTTTTCCTGAATGAATGGTACCCCAAGGTTTTCGTGAACTACGTCTACTAAGGAGCGTCTACCAATTCACGAAGTAGTTTAGATTGGAATCTCTGAATTATACCTATATTCGAAGACTTGGCGCATCCCTACAGTTGAAGACTATAAGTCCAAATTGGTTGTACAAAACAATAGTTTTATACAGAAGTAATTTATTTTCTAGTGATAATTTAGAATTCCTTCCAAAAAGCCAGCTCTTTAAGTTTAGCTGCATTCGTTTCATTTGTATGTGCTTCTTACAAATGAGGCGCTGGCCCAGATGTATCTTTAATGCTTGGCTTCGGTTTTAACTGGAATGGGAATACCATTGATGTGGACTGGCGGGCAGCTGATTTGGATTGGTTAGCTTGAATTCGCCAACGATTTAACTGTTTGCCGAAATGGTTTAAGTGTTGTTGTTTATATACTGCTATGCATTTATACTTTTTTAGAAAATATATAGGAGAGAAGATCACCACGTCTCGTAAGAGATAAAGCACTTTAAGAGGAGAGAAAATATATAAAATTACACTGAAAAGTTGTTTTCTTTACATCTTCTTTATTATGAGTGACTGTAGGCCTTCCTTGAAAAAGCAGTATAAGTACAGGCAATGTAGGCTTACAATTAGTAAACATCTCTAGGATTAATTTAAACAACAAAACATAATAAACTACTTATACTTTAATATGATTGTTGATTGCGACAGTTGCTGAAAACATTAAACTTTATTTACGTGAATTGTTGTGTACTTTTCAAATTTGCCGCTACACTTGAATTAATTCCTTAATTTGTTTGCCGCTTCGTAAGAGCTGATATCGTTATTTTGGTTGTGGTTTTGTTTTGGGTTACCGTTTCGCTGTTTTGTTTTGTCTTGAAAATTGAGTTATGGGAGGCCAGTTCCGTTGATCCCTTGAAGGTTTCTCTTTGTGGGCCGATTTTCTGCCGACCAGATTCTCGGAGTGTTGATCTCGGCAATTGCACGTGTTATAAATTCCTTCCAGAACTTTTGCGTAAGATTTCGAAATGTGGTGCAATATCTTTTGGGAGAATTGAGGCCCCGTTGCCTTTTTGAGTTAATCAATTTTCGATCTTTGTGGGTTCCGGTCGCCCGTACGAGGGCCGTAAAGAAAGTCAGTCGAAGTCAGATCCTTGAGACCGACGGGTGTAACTTTGCATATCGTTTCCTTTTCTGTCGCGGCGCGTTTGCTATACTAAGTTTTGCCGTATCGTCTTTTTTTGCTGTAGAGCAAGAGTAAATCGACTCAGTCGGATATATAAGCGATAGCAGAATGTTCGCCTTGGTTTTGGACAATTAAAGATTATAATTGCTCCTGTCGAATTCAGTTCGGATCTTTGTGATGTGAAAAGGAAATAAAGAAAACGTGCAAGTGTTTTGCTGGAATTTGGTTCGTTCCCTTCGTCCGGAAATCTCGCTTCTGTCTCCACATTAACTGACCTCGTTGAAAGCAACTTAGCCCTCTACAGGGGCGTAACAACTACATCCCGTTCCAACGCTGCCCCGAAGAACGTTGTCTTCCTTCCCCTATTTTTTTTTAAATCGCCGTCTTATTGTGCCTGCCTCACTTTAGGCCATCCACCGGAAGTTCAAGGTAAAAACTAAAATTTTGTGTTTTGTGAAGCGAAAGCCTACGTGCAACTAGCAAAATTCAATATCATTCAATCTTTTTTTGGTATCTGGAAACAGGAAGCGACCTTCAGTTGTGGACTGTATTTGTTTGAAGTATAAAGTATGAGAGAAATGTTGTTGTATATGTTGTAATTTTTCTGTAAACTCTACGCCGTTGGCCACACAGATTCATTACAACATAAATATTGTGCGTCAACAGCTGTGAGTTTTTCTGAACGTTCAGGAATTAAAATTCTGTAATTCAAACTTTTTGTGTTATAACTTGTCATTTCGTGGTATTGTCATATGTCAAACATTTCATTATATGTGTTTTAAAGTTTGCTGTCTCTTATTGTGTCTTTTGTACTCGCTGGTGTAAGAATTTTGCAAGCTTTAAATATATATAGGTGGAGGCACAATAAAGGTAGGTTGCATTCCCGTAAGCTGTTGGCTTCTCGGCCTTCCACGAGGACCTACACAATCAGCTGGATTTGGAAGGTGGCGCCTACTTATTTTGACTCGCCCTGTACACAACTAAAGATTTTCTCCCATAAGCGATTTTCACGAACTCCCCCTACTCCTCTGAGCTAAGCTGTAGGCCCTTTTCCATCAACTTAGTTACGAATCGTCGAAAAAGCTCGATTGGCCTGTAACAGAATTTTGAAATTTTTATAACAAATGTAAGAAACAAAAGTATACATTTCATTGTTTTTACCTTAGAGCAATACGTACTTATCTTAACCAATGTAAAAACCGAAAAAATAGCCAAACCTAGAAATAATTGTCTACAGAAGATAACGTCTAAACAGCTATATGTTATTAAGTTTTTCATTGTTGGTTCAACTTTTCCTTCCAATTTTCGAAAAATGAGGAATGGAAATTTACCATCTATTTTATTTCGCTTTGTGGATAAATATGTAATCACATTTTTTAAAAACTGCATTAAGTTGTTAGAAACATTTCTGGTACTAATTTGTCCTTGTTTGTTTAAATGTTGTTGAAAACCTTTATGATATCTCCTTCGAAAATTTTCGGGTTTATATTAATTCCTTCATTCTTTAATACAACGAATAGCCTCATCCACAAACATTTTGTTAGACAATGCAATTATTTTGGTGTTCCAGTTTTCAGTGGAATGTTTTTGTCACAAACAATAGCCTTTGTTTACTAGAGCCGTAAGCAAAGGGTGAAATAAAATTTCATTAGGGTAGGGAATTACAAATTTACTTCTCCGACGCCTTCTGAAAGATGTTGTAATCATCGAGTAAGCTATGCTTCAGAATTAAATTAATTTTTAATAAGTGTTCCTTTTGCCCTGTTTATCTCATCCGCTAACTTGTCGGAAAATTATTAATATAAAATGCGTAACGCAACAGTTTGAAAGCGGAAACGTAAATGTTCTCGAGCGGAAAAATTTCTTCGAAATAAAAAAGTTTTTGGCACTTTAACTTTTAATTAGTGGAAATTCACTTACATTTTCTACGCCTACCAGATATTGCAGAATGTTATAATACACTGTGAATATCACTCCATACGGGAGACCGGGGCTAATGTTGATAACGCTTATATAAATAGGCTCAAAAAGACCAATAAACTACCAAAAAATCTAAAACTTGCAAGAGTATATTATTTAATATGTTTACTTTAATTGTACAATAGAAATATTCAGTTTATTGTTCAATAATAAAAATTACAGAATTAAAAATCAAAAGTAATTTTTGCCGACACTAGCCTTATAATAGGGGTTAACGTGGACATAAGAATAAATGATATGGGGTCATTGTGAACAGGGTAAATTTATTGAAAAACTACGAATTTAAATATCCAATATTGAATATAAAAATAATAGCGTTTTTGAACAATAAGTACATTAATTATTAATACTTAATGTTAACAATTTTAAAGCACATCATATATATTGAAAAGTCAGTATCAAAGCTCATGTAGCCAGATAGACGTTTGGTGACTTCGATAACATTTGGAGGAGGTAATTTGCTAATAATATCGTTCCGTTGTACTGTAGCAACATCATCTACGACTGGGAAGACAAAATTTCCTCGTTTCTTCCTCATAAACTTAACTTCATAATCATTGACATCATACTCATCAATCAGTTGTCCAACGTAGCAAATCGTTTTCTTTTTGGTTTCAAATTTAACCAAAATAAAATCCCGGAAACTACCTAATCATGTCAATCTCACATAGAATAGTAGGTTCAGGTACGTCTACATCTCTTCCATTATCAGCTGAATCTAAAGATAAATCGAGAGCTCATTGCTACTTTTAGAATTTAATGAGTTAGAATTTACGTTCTGGTCGAGGGATTTCTCATTCTTTTTGGGTTTTTTGCATATTTTTTTCTTAACATTTGCTTTCTTCATAAAGCTAAGTTCTTCTAGTCTGTTTTTTTCAGACGTATCTGTGTAAACTCGGGATTGGCCTTTAACTTTCTCTCTTTTTGTTTCTTTTTGCATGTTACTGATTTTACGTAACGGTCTTACATTTTCTGGGGTTGCATTCACCTCAGGAGTCCGTGATAGGCTGTGAGTTGTCAGTGAAGACGAAGTTGGTGTTGAGATTATCGTTGTGTTAAGTTCATTAGCCGTGGCTGTTTGTGGTGGGTCATGAGTGGTCAATGGAGACGTGGAAGTTGTGTGAATTTGTGGCGATTATGGCTGGGTCAGGTCTATCAGTCACATAATTGCAAAGAACATCTACCTTAGTAAAAGCCAATCCGTTCAATGGAAAAATGCCGGGTTTCGCAAAACCAGAAGTAATATTTTTTGGAGTAAACAAGTTCATGACAGCTGTTACAGCGAGGGCGGGAATATTGTAGATTGTAATTGTTTTGGCAGAGTTGGTTCTCATCCAGTCATTGAAGGAAATTTTGAGAGCTCCTTTAAATGGCACATTAACAGCAACGTCAAGGGGTTGCATGCGGTGGGAGCAATGTGGCGGAAATGTAAGTAAAATTAGACCATTGTCTTTGGCATACGTGACGGCTTCGGTGGAAAGATGATTCGAATGGTTGTCCAGTAACAATAGAAAAGGAGTTTCTTTTGAGGAAAGAGTATGCTGATGAATATGTTTTACAACAGCAGGAAATAAATCTGCGGACTTCTATCCCGATTTGCTAGCTAATCCAAGACTACCAACTGATGCACCAATGAGAAAATGATCTTGGTATCTAACTCGTGGAAATAAAAAAACAGGAGCTGGTGAATTTCCCGTTGCTTTCATAATTCCACACATTGTTACAAGTTCTCCCTTTTCTATAGAAACAATTTGACCTACTGGCATTTTTCCGGTTTCCGCAATTATTTTTGGACTGGGTAGGACTGTGGTCATGGCTGCCTCGTCCAAATTTAGGGTTCTATCTGGTGTCAAATCATAATGGCTCATGATCCTCTCGTAGTTGTCGAAAAAATGATTATCATTTATAGAATTAAATGCTGTGGCTTTTGCCAGACTTGTGTTTTCGGGTTTTCGCAATCTCAATTCGCATGACATCTATTCTACACCTGCAGTTCCATTTCTCAATCAGCTTCCGGGAATAGTTATACTTAAATTAATTGCATATTCAAATGCCAATTTTCTAGTCTGCACATATCTTCTTCTTATTCTTCTTCCTACGGTGCGGGTTGGCCCCGCGGCACTTAGGTCTTAGGCCCATTGTGCATACCGCCGTTTAATTCTCATCTTAGAATAGGCCGGTGCCAGTCGCAAAGGCTAGCACGTGGCCTATAGGGATGAGCCTTATGTCCTCCGGTTCCAGGAACGCTGCACCGAGGTGTTTGTGTAGCAGGGTCATAAGTCTGACGCACTGGCATAATATGTGCTGGGAAGATTCCTCATCTTCCCCGCAAAGTCTGCAGATTGGGTAATTTATGATGCCGATTCTGTGCAGATGTTTATTGAGGTGACAGTGCTCCGTTAGGAGTCCTGTTACGATCCTAATTTGCTTCTTACTGAATTTTAGAAGTTTTTTGGACGTCGACAGCGATATCTCTCCAACAAAGAATTTAGCTTGCCTAGGTCCCTGCTGTAAAGACCATTCACGAAGGAACCGGGTCCAGACCCATTTCTTCGTTACTAGCCTCACATTGCAATATGGCATCCCAATAATTGGCTCAGGTCCAGGCGGGTCCCAATTGGAGCCCTGCCTAGCCAACTGATCCGCCTCTTTGTTACCGTCGATGTTGCTGTGACCTGGTACTCACAGCAACTTTACCGAGTACTGCGTGCAGAGTCTCGTCAGCGCCGCTCGGCATTCAGATACCAGCTTCGAGGACACCCTGAAAGAGTTCAGGGCTAAGAGAGCGGCCTGGCTGTCCGGGCAGATGTAAATATGTTTGTTGGTAAAACCTCTGCCTAGGTTCTCATAAGCACAGGCCAGGATGGCAAACATCTCGGCCTGGAATACGGTAACGTACCTGCCCAGTGAGAACAAACGCCTCACTGTAGGTGATTCGCCGTAGACGCCCGCCCCTACGTCAGCCTCCGTCCTAGAGCCGTCTGTAAACCAGACAAGGCCCTTAGGTGTGACGAGGTTATGGCCTCAGGTATCCCAGTCCTCTCTAGAAGGAATGACTGTTTTCTATGGTATGTTGAAGGAGAAGAAGGGTATCATTCGATCACTCCTCATGCCGAGGGTATCGTGAGTCTCTGCCATAGTTGACAGGACCTGCGAATGCCCCAGTGTTCCCTCTACCTTTGTCCACTGCCCCCACACTTAAGCCTATAGGCCGTCCTTCTAGCCTCAGCCTCAATCATAAGATGAAGGGGCACTAGTCCGAGAAGGGCTTCCAAGGCCGTTGTGGGAGCTGTTCGCATTGCTCCTGTCACTCCTAGACAAACCAGCCGTTAGAGTTGGCCAAAGCTTTTCTTTGCGCTAGCTAATGTGACCCGCGGCCACCATACCAGCGCGGCGTATGTAATGAGGGGTCTTATCACCGCAGTGTACATCCACATGATGACATTCGGTTTAAGCCCCCACGTTGTTACGGTCCAAAAAGGGCTCACGTTGCGGCGCCAAATTTGTTACGGGCCAATCGAGCTCTTTCGACGATTCGTAACAAAAAGGGCCTACGGCTTAGCTCAGAGGAGTAGGGGGAGTTCGTAAAATTGCTTATAGAGAAAATGCTTCAAGTTGTGTACAGGATGCGTCGAAATAAGTGGGCGCCACCTTTCAAATCCAGCTGATTAGGGAGGCCCTCGTGAAAGGTCGACAGCCAGCAGCTACGGGAAGGGAACCTACCTTTAATTGTGCCTCCTCCTATATATATTTGAAGCTTGCAAAATCCTTACACAACAAGTACAAAAGACACAATAAGACACAGTAAACTTTAAAACACATATAATGATATGAATATTGGTTAAAATATGACAAGTTTAACACCAAAAATCCGAATTACAGAATCTTAATTCTTGAGCACTCGGAGAATAAAACTTGCCGTCGTTGACACACAATATTTATGTTAAAATGACTCTGTGTGGTCAAAGGCGTAAAGTTTACAGGAAAATACAATGTGTAACACAAAATTTCTCTCGTACTTTACACTTCGAACAAATACAGTCCGCAACTGAAGGTCGCTTCCTGTTTCTAGATACTAAAGGTTTCAATAATGAATTTTGCAAGTTGCACGTAAAATTTCGCTTCACAAAAACACCAAACTGGGAGTTTTTACCTTGAATTTTGTAGGCACAAACAGATGCTGGGTCGAAACAAATCGAAGAGAAGGAAGACCACGTTCTCCGGAGCAGAGTTGATACGGGAAACGGGACTCCTGGATGGTACAAAGGCAGAGCAACGGGAGCTGGGTTTTGAAGTTGATCCGCCGAAAGGCGATTTGTCAATTCTCCAAAGAATTGCCTTTTTCTGGGGTTGAATCAAGTTATTCCCATTAATCCGGCAGTAGCCGACGGTCTGTTAGATACCCCTTGGTACCACAGCGAAACCGAACACACATTAATGATACCCCTCACAAAAAAGACCCGAGCCGCCCCTGCAGCACTTAACGTAATTACGGCCCCCGTAGGGGCGACCGGAGTTCCCAAGGATCGAAAATGAACTAACTCAAAATGCAATGGGGACCTGCACTTCTCCCCTCAAAATTGCGCCACATTACGAAATCTTCTGGAATGTTCTAGAAAAAGAAATTGTTTGTGACACTCGAGTTCCAGGAAACGTTCAAGGTCTAGCTCAGAAGAAAAACAAGTGCTTGCAGTTTTCACACAAAGGGACTATTAACACATCTCGAGCTTCGAAAGACAAAACAAAATACCGAAATGGTAACCCAAAGCAAGACTTTAATTAAAATAACGTTAACTAAATTTTCAAGTCAAAACAAAATAGCGAAAATAGTAACCCAAAATAAGAATTCAATTAAAACAGCGATATTCAATTAAAATGACGATACTAATTCTTACGAAGCGGCAAACCAATTACGGAATTAATAAAGTGTAGCGGCAAATTTTAAAAATCACATAACGTGTTTCCAAAGGTACGCCTACACATCCAAAAGGAGGCAGTTGCCCTTTGTATTTGTCGTTCTGAGTGCTCCTTCCAGGTCAGTTTGGCGTCCAGGATTACTCCCAGATACTTAACTTTCCCGGCGGCCCTTAGAGGAATTCCGAAGAGTAGAGGGTCTATAAAGCCATCTATGTTCCTCTTCTTTGTGAATAGAACAAGTTCGATTTTGTCGGGGTTTACCCACAATTCGTGCCTTATACAACATCTTTCCACGATTCTGAGGGCGTTCTGAGTTACCTCACAGATAACATGTGGAAATTTTCCTCTTACGAGGATAGCAAGGTCATCCGCATAGCCTTGCGTGTATACGCCAGTTCCGTTGAGGTCGCGCAGGAGCCCATCTATGACTAGGGACCACATCAGGGGCGAGAGTACTCCCCCCTGCGGGCACCCACGCCTGACGGTCACCTCTGCGGTATCCTCATTCAAAGTGGCAGTTACCCTGCGGTTTACTAGCATGGATTTCATCCACCGAACAATGGTGGATTGATTCTATTCCATGGTTCGATGCCGCAGTGCTTATAGATTCGAAGGCGGTATTGTCCAATGCGCCTTCTAAAAAAGTACCTAGGGCCAGCTCTTTGTGTTCCAGCGCCTTCTCTATCCTAAAATCGATAGTATGGAGGGCCGATTCCACTGACTTGCCCATTTGGTACGCGTGTTGGTTAGGATGCTGCACATAGCTTAAGCCATAATGTATTGCAGAAGCAAAATTGCAATTATTATTGTTACTACTATTATTTACTTTATAGCATTTGATTCGTTTGTGCAACATTGATTTGGTCAAATTATATTTCGATGCTGTTTCCCTAATACTTTTCTGGTATTTTAAAACATCCCTAAGGGCATTTGCCACATCTTCTTCAGATATATTAGGCCAATTACTTAGCCGTTTGTAGTTGTGAACCATTTTAGAAGCAAATTTCAATAAATTAGGATAATAGGGAATCAGGGCCGACCAATCAAAATCGTTCTTTAGCAATTGGAGAATAAAATATATATATATTTTCATTAGAGATGTATTAAAGAATATTTTATTTTTTTACAAAATACCCTCAAGAAGAGGTTAGAGTGGACGTCCACTCTAGCCCCACTAGGCTTGTCCACATTAATCCTGAGATATAATTTAATACTTTAATATACATAGGTAATCAAAACTGTCAGCGTATTTCTTAATGTTGTAACGTGGTTTTGAGAGATAATTGTCATATTCTTTTATGATATTACTATCAGAAACTAAATATTTAGGCATGCAGGTGTAATTGCCGAAATAGTTTGTTAAATAGAAACTTCCTTTTAAATGTTGAAATCACCAACAACGGCGTATTTATCAAACAAACGACCGAGCTCGTTCAAACTTCACAGAGTTATAGAGGACAGTGTTGCCTATTTTTCCTAGATTTCTATACTCACCATTAGGCGGGAAATTTGAAGTGTCCACACTAACCACGTGTCCACTCTAGCCCAGGTCTCCCCTAATCACATTGTGTGTTGCTGTCATGATTTTTACGTAACAATTATTTTTCCCTACAGTATATTGTATTTTACTGCACAAGCGACTCCGATCAGTGGTTTACATAACAGCTAACATATTTGGTAATATATCAGACAATGGTATCGATGGTGGTTAATAGTATTCTATAGAGGCAGTACTTATAATTAGAGGTTTGCCTTTTAGGCTATACAAAATAGAACAGGATTCTAGACAAAGAAAAATTATTTAAAGCTTAATGTGTATGGATCAGGTCAGTACAGTGTTCAACTGACATAAGGAAAGTTATATTTTCTGAAAACTATATTTGGCATTGCAGGGACCGGCTCCTATTTCAAAATAATAAACATTTACGTGATTCGTTACAGTTACCCATATTTACTATACACATAACTTAAGCACGAATATATATGCACTATAAACTGATAAAAAGTGCGCATACATACGCATTGGAAATACTTAAGGTATTCAGTACTTTTTATAAAATATGCACTATTGTATGGAAGAATTTATTTTAATTATTGTGAATTAAACGCTTTGATTTAATCGAAATTCCTTTATTTTACCAATATTGTTAGAAAATAAAAAAATATTAAAACAAATTATTATATTAAGCTATTACTAGTTAATTCCTTATTATAACTATTATTCCAACAAATATACTTCTTCTTCTTCTTCTTTCGTGTATTTTATTTCATTATAGAAATTAATTACAATGTGTTTTTCTAAATTTTCCAGAAGAAATGATCGTCTTTTATCCGATAATAAATTTTTATATATCGAAAAACTCCTTTCAACGGCTACCTGTGTAATGGGGGCATACTTTTGTTTCAATATTTCACTTTACAATCCGTCTACAAACATTTAGTAAATTTTGTGACAACTTATATTTGAATAACATGCCAAAAGTTGTAACGGTATTTTCGCGCCTGGTTGGTTTGTTACCCATGTTACTTATAGTTGGTGGCGCTTGCGTAGTCCTCCTTGACGTTTATTTAGCTGCGCGAGAGTATTTTTAGAAAACTTTCATTTCCGGCATTCATCTTCCTGTGATGGTGACAATTGACTGAACGTCGTATTAGATTTCTTCGCAAAAGTATATTTTATTCATAGACATCGTGATCTGTGGTCGTTAATAGATTTTCGATGTAGGTCTTATGACCGATTTGAATGTTCGTTCCTGTCTTTATTCACGTCAATCGGATTTCTTTCGATTGGTAAGTCATCCATCTTTATCTGAACATGCTAGCCTAACACATTCTTTATTTACGTTATTTAGACAACAAATTGGGGGCAGGGAAGGTCACTAAGGAAGCATTTCCATCTGAGCTTGAACATTTCTCAGTTGATCGATTGATTATTTGATTGGTTGGTAATTGGTTGAGATTTGGTGGATTAGCCGGTTGATTGTTTGGTTTGTTGGATGGTTAGTTGGTTGGTATTTGGTGGATTAGCCGGTTAATTGTTTGGTTGTTGTGATAGGTGGATTGTTAGTTGATTGATGATCAGTTGATTAGCTGGGGAAGTGACTAATTGTTGTTAGTTTTAGATTTTGTTGGTTATTGTAGATAAGATCTCTATTAAGGCAGAACATCTTGGCCCTTAGTAAAGTTTTGTGTAGCACGAGTTTTATCTAGTTATTTTGCAGCATCGTTTATCAATTGTGTTTCCCTTGGAGTTTGAATTAATTATTGTTGGTTACGCATCGGATAGTCCCTATTATATATATTACGTCGGCAAATATTGTGCTTTGAGAATTTGGGGGTAATCATCTTGGGTTGGGTTTATCTTCATTATGTGGGTTGGGCGTCGGAAGTGTCTTGGGATTATTGAAGGAAGCAACAAAATGCCCTTCACCCTTACACTATTTAATTTTTTTTGTATTGTAAGCAACGCAAGTTGCATTAAAATCAGGCTATCTGTTAGTCGCTTGTTTTTTGGCACTTTAGAATGTTTTAGGCTTCAGCTCTATTACTTTGTTCATTTACATTTCTCGTCAGGTTTTTGTCTTCGAAATGTCTGGTGGGGGGGGGGGGGG
>JABXWE010034478.1:0-10952 GCA_014611495.1 Limonius californicus
ACTGATGCTGACCTTGTTTACAACAAGACCAAGGATGGGCTGAAGTAGATGTGTTTGAGATTTGTAGTTATAGTTGCTGCTTTTATGAAATTATTAAAACAAAAAATATTTCATGCGTTTCGGTGTTTAGTAGTGGCAGTAATAATAAATTACATTACGTTTTGATAATGCTATCAGCAACGGTTAGCAAAAAGCCAGCATCATTCAATTCCACGACGACGCGGTCTAAGCCCGAAGTATGACTTCAGTAATATTTTACTACCATGAAATAAAAAGTAAATTAGAGCAAGATGGGAGTGTTCTTTTGAAGTTGGCGAAATCCATACCGTATACGCTCTTTATTACCGACACTTAAACGACAAACCCAGTTTGGAGGAACAAGCATTGGAAATTCATTTTTCAAAATTTCTCCTTACATTAACCAGGAAGGAAAAGAAGATTGTAATTAAATCTAAATGAATGCAATGTTAGAATATTTAATGCAATAGCATGTTATGTTCGTTTGATTTTGCAACTTCATCTGAATTAAAGTCATATTTTTTTTACTACGTATATTAATTCCCGAATACAGTTTTGTGAACCTTTTGTTGTTGTCATGAAGAATTGCCGATTAATATTTTGTCTACGAGCTTGACCTGGAAATTTCTTGCCCTTGGAGTCCTACGTGTTAAATTGTTCTAGAATTATTTCACAATATCATGAAATCTTGCAGCTTTTGGGTGTTCGCGTTTCGTCCTTTCTTGAGGCGATTTTCCAGCTTTGCTTGGCCGGGACACTCGATACCATCTCGGGGACCGTTGATAAATTAAAGGAAAGAACGGACGCTAGATCTTGGGAGTGAACTGAAGTACCTTCTTTTTGAGATACCGGGTTGTGTAGCAGCTCTTCTGCTAATTGAGTTATCGTTTCGTTTTTTGCCTTAGGCAAAAGAATCTTCGACTTGTGCCGGATTAAAAATATTAACAGAGTGTCAGCTTTTTGTAAAGACAATTCAGTGGAATTGTTCTTTCGACTTGTGTCAGAATAAAGCTTTCAACCCCGTTTCCGTCGGATCTACAGTTAGCAGTGACCACCCCGTATAGCCGCGGAGAGTTGAGCATCCGAAGCTCTCGTTTTCCCCGTCGTTAAAGAAAGTCCCGGCCCGTGGCGCTGTCTCCATTCATTCCAGTCTTCAGGGGCGTGCAAGCGAATTTTTCCTGCTGCCGGAAAATTTCAGGAACACCCTAGTTGTGCCTCTCTCTACTCCCTGCCAAACAAAAATAAGGTAAAAGAAATTGTTAATTGTATCGTGAAAGCTTGTTTCAGGTTTCGTTCGCCAGTTTCAGGTGTTGAATCTTTTTTTTGATGAGACAAAAAGCTACCTTCAGTCGCCAATTGTCATTTTCTTTTTTCTGTTAACTGTAAAGAGTAATCATAAATTGTATTTGTTTTTGTAAACACAGCCACTGGCTGCATAGATTTGTTTTAAAAAATTAAATATCGCAAGCCTCGGTTTGAACGTTCAATTACCCTTGTATTACTTAACCATAAATATTACCATTCTCAATGTAATCGTTATATTCTTTGTATCATGTGTCAGCAATTTAAAAGAAGTAGAATTATGTTTGTCTTGAAATTTACCATATCTTTTATTTTTGTGTATTGTTTATCTCTGTCTGTATGAACTTTGCAAGCTTTATATATAGGAGGAGGCACAATAAAGGTGAGTCCGATTCCCGTAAGCTGCTGGCTTCTTGACCTTGCACTAGAACTAGTAATCCGCTGTGATTGGGAACGTGGCGCCCGTTAATTTCGACATACCCTGTACACAACTAGGA
Source organism: Limonius californicus (assembly GCA_014611495.1). NCBI lineage: Eukaryota > Metazoa > Arthropoda > Insecta > Coleoptera > Elateridae > Limonius > Limonius californicus. The sequence continues at coordinate 1,818 of JABXWE010034478.1, forward strand.
CGATTTTCCTCCCGTAAACGGTTTCCGTAAACCCCCCCTACTTCTCTGAGCTAAGCCGAATGACTTTTCCATCTTTCTTGTTGCGGGTCGACGAAAAAGCTCGTTCGGCCCGTAACAAATCTGCATACCAGTTGTATTCAGCGGTTACAAAACCATTGTTCGTCGTTGCCTAAATTACAATAGCAAAATACTGGGCAGTGTTGGAACCAGCAATTAACGCCTTGGAAGCAAAGACCATGGATATGATCGTGGTGGGAGAACACGTTACAGAAATACTTGACGTATTCAAAAAAGACCGTAAGGACGCAAATCGAATCACTGACGAATTACTTAAGAAAGCACAAGACATTGCAATGGAATTGGAAATAGACATTTCTGTTCCATGTCTTGCGCTCAAAAGCAAAAACACAGGAACAATCCTCTATCAGACAATGATAATGAATACTGGTGACGTTCGCTAATTATACCATATCTTGATTCGCTTACGTCATCGTTAAATATTTGATTTTCCCAAGAAAATACCCCGTTCGTTAACAAAACTACAGTAGACTGCAAATAGGGCTGCGGGTGGCTCGGAGGTGCGCGTTGACAAAACAGTGGAGTGGGAAGCGGAGCTCACTTTTTACTTGAGTCTCGAGCGAGTAACATAGGTACATTCCCTTAAAAAGTAGCAGCTTCCAAAACTTATTTGTTAAACTTGCTCTTAATTGATTATTGTAGTTTTCTTTGTTATTTGTTGTTTGTGCTACTGCTGTTTTTGTTGTTTGTGTTGTTGCTGTTTTTTGTTATTTGTTGTTTGTGCGTACTATTGCTGTCGTTGCATCTACTGAAGAAAAATGGTCTTCAAGACTAAAGTTAAAGGAAAAGTTTTAAGCGGCCAATCCCGAGAAATCATAAGTGCCGTTTTAAAATTTATGAGGGAGGAGAGTGAAGCTTCATGGCACAAGAGCCCGCCTTAGATTTAATTGTAGACAATTTAATTATAAATTTAGGTGAAGATGATAGCGAAACGGAAACTGATTTTGAAAGTGATAGTTCAGATGGAAGTTTATCAGGCATGGAATATTTAAATTAATATTTTTTTATTCTTATATATTCATATAACTGCTGAGGATTACAAATTTTACTGAGAATACGGAGTAAACGGAAACACAAATTTAAGAAGCATACAACAGAACTGCATTCCATCTGCATAATCCGGAAATATTAGGTAGTTGGCAACAAGTAAATAACTACCTGTCCCTATTAGAAACTACATTTAAAGGTATTTATTTTAAAAATGCATTCTTCTAATTTTGAACAGGGCTTCCGAAAATATTTTGAAAGTTCTTTTATTGCAATTTTTTGTGTATTTTTTATTAATTCAACCCATTTCACCTTTTCTTTTGTGTACATTTATTTAAAGCTTGTAAATTATAATAGTAAACGGATTTGGAATTAGAAAGTCATTGGACATTTCTTAGAAACGTCTTAAATGTAGGTAAAACTAAAGTTCCTTTAAAATTAGACATAACTTTATGGCTCATTAGCACTTGTAATCTTAATAATCCTTAGAAACATCTTTCACACTTTACATAAAAACGCAAGTTAACTTTTGCGGCTGAATGTACTGGCAGTGTGACGTGTGTACTTCGTCTCTGTCATTCATTCAACATCTTTGTTTATCTTGTGCGCAGTTGAGCCGCAACGCTATTTGCAGTCTACTGTACATCCTTTATGCTGACGAAAACTAGTATTACAGATCTACACAAAAATGCCGAATTGTTTAAAAAATTTATGAGTTGGACGATGTCACCGGGGAAGAGGACCTTTGGTATAATTTGTGGACGAAGAAGAATTTATCTGACGACAAATTAAGGGATACAGAAGTCGTTGATCTGTTTAACGAAATTAATATTTTTTCCCCGCCATGAGAAAAGGACTATCAATTTTGAGCACTATTCTATGCACAGCGATGACCGTAGAACCATCCTTCAGTACGCTTCGAAGAGTGAAGACCTGGCTTAGGAGCACTATGGGAGAGGAAAGGCTGATTGGATTATGTCTGATGACCGTGCATCGGAATTTTGTGAAAGAAAACCGTGAGATGGTGGAAAAGAAAGTTATAGACAAATTTGCGACGGTAGGCACCTATTAAAAAGTGGTAGCATTAGTATGTTAAGTGATTAATAAAAAAAGTTTTTCAATGGTTTTGAGTGATTAAATCGTGCTTCACCCCCTCCCCTTTCTCGAAAACTAATATGAGTTGTCCCCCTCTAGTTCAGATCCTGGGTAAGCCCTTGGCAGTAACTCATGGAGTAATAAACTATTAGCGTTTGAAAGATTCAAAGAGGTTTCAAGCTTATTTTGACTTATTTAACTAAATTATCTTAACAAACTGTTTATTTACAAACATCACATTAAAACGTTTAATTTTCGAAGGTTTAGTACACTGGAGATCATGCGAAACAAAAAGGAGAGTAGGAAGACCAAACACTCGGTGGCGAGACGACATTAGAAAAATAGCGGGAGTACATTGGATAAGGATAGCTTGTAACGGTCCAACCCTTTTAGTCTGGGGGTTGGAGTTCTCTGCGTAGCTCAGAGCCAGGTTCTTGTTGAAAACTAAAGAAACTATACAACGGTAGTGGATTAAACACTTTCTTATTTATACTTGCATCAGTTAATTATATGCAAGTACACACTCCAATAAACACACAGTATAGAATTTCCTTATTTATTACTAATAATTAATAACCTTTATGTACGATTAAATAAACTGAATCTGAAATTTTAACATATTTTTCTTACCAAACTTAATACATTACTTTCCTATACAACGCAATAAAAATAAGATAAACATTAACAGGGCGAAATCACTTAATAAAGGAATTATATCCGTGTAAATACATAAAATAATCAAATAACGTGGTTTATGGGCACAGCTTGGTATGCAACCCAAATTGCCTCAAACCAAAAGTCTAGTAAATACGACTTTACTGAAGCACGTGGAAATCAAATAGGTTAGGTTCGCACGCGGTGCTCCTGTAATAAAATAATTATACCGTATTTCGGGTACCCAAATTTACATTTACGGGCAACTGCAAATCGCCGTTAGTCCAAGCGGCCTCTCGGTGCGATCCGCGGCCAGGATATCGGTGTTTGTTCGTGTAGTGAATTCAACTTACGGAATTATAACCTGGAATTTCTGCTACGACCACATGCGGGCAAATTGACTGTGGCCAACAGGTGAGTGCAATTAAGTAAGCGTATTTTAGCTCGTACACTCCCTTAGTTAATCTTCGTACCACTGTAATGGGTTAGGAAATATGGAATTAACGTAGAATTGATGACAGGTTTGACTCGGATATTCAATAAAAGAAGGATTCTTTTAAAGCTTACGGATACAAAACCCTACGTATAAATTCGCTAGCTCCGTTGAAAAGGGGAAAACAACCCCTAAGCTATTGAGAAAACGAATTATACCTTTTATAATCTTTTCTGAAGTTTAAGGAAGCAATAAGAATAGGGATATGACCCAAAGTTCCTATTTCAGACCAAAATTTTCGATTGGTCTTATATCGAGCGTAATATCACAGGGAAAACGACCCAAAGCGACGTACGCTAGATATATTTCCACACTTCGCTGACAACAATTCGTAGCTCGAATTATAAAAGGGCAAATGACCCCCAAACAACCGAGCGAACGAATGTTACCCGGGCGGGCTTGACTTTGCAAACAAACTGTAGATGACTGGGATTAAAATCTTTTAACGGGTACAGGTATTTTAACAGGATTGTATTTTTGGTAAAATGTAATCTAAACGGCGGTCTGACTGGATCTCGGTTGAATTTCTTCCTTGACTGGCTCGGACGACTCGTTCGGACTCAACTGTCGTGTTTCGGAGCTGGGGCCCCCTTTTATAATTTTTATGTTGGCGGGGCGACCTACTGACTGTAGAAACAAAGTGGGAGACGGGTACCAATCCTGAAAGCGAGCGCTACCCGCGCCTTTTCGCTACACTACGGGGACACAAAATTTAATTTAAAATTTGTTTAGACCGCGCATTGGACACTTCGTTACAAGCTGAAGATAGAGACAGTTGGAAAGAAATGGGGAAGGTCTACATCCAGCAGTGGATAAAAATAGGTAGACCATATTACACTCAGATCACGTTTCGATCAAACTTTATCCAACTTCAATTTGATCAACGTTAACAACCGTTCGCACTATTTTTAAAATTTCGTGGATGTTTATTGCAATCACTCGGTAAAATTGTAAACATTTTGAGCATAAACCCCTAGTAAATGCAAACGGCTAGTGGAATGCCCATATTTTATAATAATAATTAATGTCAAATTAACTGTCATGAAGAAGTTTAAGGTTATGCTAATTTAAATTACAATACTGTGTATTGGTTTAGAATTTCTTTAGGAACGCCTCCAGCCCCCTATGCCTGGGATTCTGGGATTCGAACAGGATACGGAAGTTCATCTACCGGCTAGGTGATGTGGCAGCAGCCAGACATAATCATAGATTAATTTCTACAATTATTACCTACCAGCGCCGGTAGCTCGGATAAGTTGTCCATTTGCCTTTCACGCAGCTGTCCCGGGTTCGAATCCGGACGCCGAGGTCAGTAGTTTTTTCTGAGCGATAAAAAACGCTAAAACGGCCCTTCTTCTCGGATAGGAAGTAAAATCGTAGGCCCCCTGGGTCTAGGTGTGGTAGGATCGCTCCCTGGTTTCGGTGGTTAGCCATAGTAGCGGAAATAGGCCGACGTTAAATAAAAACAAACAAACAAACAATTATTACATATGTGAAGTGAGTAACTAAAGATATCAATCGTTTTGCTGAAAATTCCCGAATACCATAAAGGCACGAAAAAAGTAGGTTGCGGTAAAATAAATACTCTCGCGGTTATAAATGAAAACACGTCCTGTAACCTGTGGTCTATTCCTTTTCAAGATATGAACTGTAATACTTTCTAGTCTTCTACCCGTAAATTATTAGTAATTGCAAAACTGTGCCAGCTCAAAAATTATATAAATCCATAAACTGTTATATGTCACTTTCAAATTTACTTGCAAAGCCTTCATTGGGGTTTCAACGCCTCCTATAATAACCAAGAATTACTGGTGAAGAGAGATCTGTATGTAAATCCATAACCTATCATATGCCAAATTAACCTGTAAGAAAATATTAACATGGAACAAAATATTAGTTTGATACAACATATTTATTTACAGAATATAAATCATTTTTTGTCGGTTGGTAACCAACTAGTTCAAGATGATTGTTATGAATTTTTTAACTATATTTGGGAACTCATTATATTTTCCAAAATATTTATTTTTGAATGGCAAATATTAGTTAAAATAAGTAATTAAATATTGCAAGAACTTTTTAATAAAGTGGATAATGAAATAAATACCTACAAATTGTAATAAAGCTATTTAGCAAAATAATCGATTCCAGATCGTAAAACAGGTATAGCAATTTTCACAATAAAATCTGCTCTCTAGGGCCACCAAGTAGAATATTTTGAATTTGTAAAAATATTGACGATAATTTAAACAGTAAGGATTTAGACATTGCTGAATTGTCTAGCAACTTACCTACGAGGCTACAGGGTGGATTAACGAAAATATCCATTAGTGAGTAATGTACGACGGTATAAGTGATTTTTTTGAAAATTTCCTCTTCTTTTTCTTACAGACAGCTTATTTAAGTATTTAAAAACACTAAAAATGCCTACTGCTACAGCTAATATAACAAAACGCGGGCGTAAGCAAAATAACTTACAAAAACCTTTAAACCTTCTCCTAAAAAGAGGTTTATACGCTCGAACAGTAAAAAAAACACTCGCATAGAGAAGTCTTGCGTCCTTGGAACGCCTTCCAAGGACGTGGAACCTACCTTATTTATCTGCGTTGTCCTCTTCTTCACTTCCATGTAGTCCCTCGTATTCCCTCCGTTGGTACTATTCCAACTTTATAGAAACATAAAAATGAAATATACGCAATTAAACATTATGCACAGGAATGAAATCATAGGAATCCGAAGGAAATAACAATGGATTGACTAAGTAGTTACAAACTTCATTCAAACGGATTCCTTACAAATATTGTTCATACATTTGAGAGTGTGGTGCAGTACCTAAAATCTAATTTGTAGCCTCAATCACAAAAGTTATACGGTTGTCTCTTTTACGTACGTATCACCAGCAATGTCGGTGTAGTGGATTAACACATATTCTGGGGAAAGTCGGTGCAATTTTGAAATACCCTGTGGTATTACCATTCTTACTTATTCCCAGCTACATCAAAATGTTAAAGCTTCATAGCATGTTTGTAATACTGTGAATATCGGTGAACAGAATTATTTTGGACAATACGGACACAATTTTAAAAATACCCTGTTTGTTACCAATAGGTCCATAAGCCTATAAATATTTGATAAAAATAAGTAATGTTTTACCTGCAAGTAGACTGGATTTGGTTTTTGCTAACGGGCTGGGCGAATGGAAAACACATCTTGCACTATCAAACACTTTACTGAAACTGATAATATTTCCTGCACTTTATAAGTATGGGGTATATATAACCAATCAACCAAACATAATGTTGCTAAACGATATTAGTCAAGAACTTCAAGAAATGATTTAACCTGTAGCTGTGTAACAGTTTTGATTCAAATCTCATCTGTTTGTTTTTACTAAAACATTTGAATCATGAAACATAACTTAGTTTTAAAAAATTATTGTTAGCTTTACATCTGCAATTAACGATATGAAATACATTTCAGCCTTCAATTTACTATAAGGTGTTTTAATGTACAAGTTTTGTAATTATTGTAAAATGAGATTCCAATTGATTTTTAAACAATTATGAAGCACTTGTTAATACCAGACCTTACGTTTTTAGAAGTTACTACATACAGATTGTCTCGATTTTTTTTGAAACATAGCAATGAGTGCAACAAGGACAGACCGTAGGAGATGAAAGGTGGGGAATTTAAGTATCTATGGTTATTATGAAAATCAATTTAACATATTTGACATAATAAATGTAATTGTATGTGACATGCAAGTCAATAATAATTAAAATCAGTACAAAATAATAAAGAATAGTATTATCAAAGCAAATAAAGAATTTCATACAAAATTAACGAAATTATTAACAAAATGAAAACTATATTAAATGTTCAAATAAACCCCCTTGCTCAGCTAAACAGTATCCCATCCGGTTGTAAAAACTTCGCCGTGTTTTATTTAACATTGCAGGAGTAATGGTTATAAAAGCATCAACAATTTTTTGACGCAATTCATTTAGATTGTTGGCCCTCTCGCTGTTGTAAACTATTTCTTTTATGTACCCCCATACAAAGAAATCAAGTAAAGCTAAGTCGGGCGATCTCGGTGGGTATAAAATTGTTCCCCGTGTGCTAATCAAACGATTAGGAAAGATATTATTCAGATATCCTTGCACCACAGCAGTGTTATGCGCCGGACAGCCATCTTGCTGATGCCAAATTTGTTGAAAATCAACAGGAACTTGTTGTAACGCAGGTATTATTTGGTTTTGCAACATAATCAAATATTTATCTCCGTTCAAATTCCCTTCAATGAAAAACGGCCCAATAACGCCGTCATTTAAAATCCCAGCCCAAACATTCAGCTTCTGAGGATACTGAGTCCTGTAATCCATTCGAATATGTGGATTTTTACGGGACCAAAATCTAAAGGCGGACGGATTATGTCTACCAAGTAATGGAAATGAGGATTCGTCTGTAAAACAGATCATTGAAATAAAATGATCGTCATTATTTGCCCGTTCCATAATATCTTCGCAGAACTCCATTCTTCTTACTTTATCTTCTGGAAAGATTTGCTGACTGGTAGCTATTTTATAAGAATGATATCCTTCTCTTTGTAAAGTTCTTTGAACGGTGTCCTTATTGGTACCTATTTCTTCAGCTATTTGTCGGCAAGATTTAGAAGAATCTAGCTCTACACTTGCACAAACCAACAACTTACGTTCTTCCTTTTCAGCATTGATGCGGTTGCCATTGGTTGGATGACATTTTCTACACTTTGCAATACATCCACTTTCTTCAAAATGTTTCACAGTCTTCGACACTGTTGATGGAGATGGAATAGGACGATTTTCAAATGCATTTACAAATAAATTAATTGTGTCGATAATTGAGTTACCGGCATAAACCCACTTAATTATTTGTATTTTTTCTTCTAGTGTGTAAGTCATTTTAATAATTTCATTTTACTACAAATTATTTGGAAATTAAATGTAATATGACAAATAGACCAAAATGACATTAAATTAAATTTAATACGGTCAAGGCATACTATTTGTTGGTGTCCATGGATACTTATTTTCCCTTCCCCAAACCCTATATATCATTTCTCTATCTTTTATCCCACCTCCTTGTTGCACTCATGTATTTCCTATGTTTCCAAAAAAACAGAGACGATCTGTATATGTAATGTTATGTAAGTGGTTGTTTTTATGCTTTCAATTTAACCTAAAAAAAAGATAAGATTTGAAACAAAACTGTTACGCAGCTACAGGTTAAATCACTTCTTGCGTTCACGTTTTTTATACGCATTTATACGCGTGAGAGCATTCATTTTAGCGGAATCTACTTTCTTCGTGCCTTTATGGTATGCGGGCATTTTCGGAAAAACGGTTGCTATCTTTAGCTGCTCACGTCACATACGTTATTTTAGTAAATATGTATTTGTTCCAGTAGCTAGTAGCCAAAAACCACTGCCTAACACAAGTAACAATTTCAATTTCAGCTGAACAGATATATAAGTAATACCATAGCAGCGATTTACAAATTAAAGAGGAATACACTTGAGGATTCATTTTCTGATATTGGCAAATCTGATTTAGATAAAATAAAGAATTAAAGACTTAATACAGCAAGGATTGGTATGTAAGGTTATCAGGGGCGTCATTTCAGACTTTAGCAGGGGGGGGGGCAAAGGAGTAAAAGTAGCGCCGCAGGCGAATTTTTTTAAGTGGGCGTGGCCAATTTTAAAGCTGTTTAAGAGCATCTGACAATTTTAGGATGAAATTTAAAAAAATCTCATAATATCGAACATTTTAGAAATAAAATTTAAAATCTAG
>JABXWE010034479.1:0-19405 GCA_014611495.1 Limonius californicus
TATTCACTCTGAAGATGCAAGCTGCAATGTCTTGCGAAACGTTAGTGTGTATGGGTTCACAAACAGCTAACAGGCATAAGCCGATTAAGTATTATTGTCCTGGCAAACAAAATACATCAAGATCAAATCCTTGTCCGCCCCCAGGTTTGATTAATATAAGCACACGGCCCTGTTTAGGCAGGCAGGGCCTACGAACAAATATGGCTCATACTTCTAGAGCAAATGCTTGTACAGTCAGACAAGCTACAGGTCGGGCCTTACCTGATAATGCTGGGTGTAGTTCCCAAATGACGACGCGGTCTAAGCCGAAAGTAAATTGTAATATTGACAGTTCGAGAAACCGCGAAAGCCTCAAAGAATATAAAACTTATATACTTTTTTATATAGTCTGCTTAGATACTAGAGGACTTATTGAAATGGTGCTCCATCGTTCTAACTTTAAACCAACTATTTGCAGCATATAATACATCTTTGTTCTTTGTTCCTTATGTTTTGGGAAGTGGAAATCGTTGCTGGTGGTCAGATCTGGAGAATACGGCTAACGGTTACACTATTTCAAAATTGGTTTCCAAAATGGTCAACACTGCAACATGAGACTTGTGAAGTGGAGTGTTGCTTTGATCGAACAAAACACCTTCGGCCAATTGGTCCCGACGTTTCTGCTTCTTGGTCTTTCGAAGTTTTGGTAATTAACGGGTAATTAATCCTTATTATATATTTTTTGCCGTTACGTTGTTGCATATAGTTAATCAATGCCATTTCTTGGGAATTTAATTCATTGACAGCCTTTTCGTCCGATTGCTGGGCATCGGCCTTTTCTCTGCCACTTGTTTCTCCTCAGCGCTCAGGTAGAAACACGGGGGATCTACAGTTTAATGGCGAATCCGAACGACAGAAATTCCACAGAAGGTTTTTAGCATTAAGATCCCACGGTTGCAAGCCGGATTGGGAAATTGTGTATGGTGGGTTGCAGACAAGATTTTTATAAATCTGCATAGTACTGCTTAGGTTTCGAACCCAAGCCAGAATCGAAGTTTTACTCAGAACGTAAGCGCTCTACCAACTGGGCTACCACCACATATTTGGGCATTCAACGGGCATTAAAATTATTCTAGCAGATGTTTAAACTTGAATGGATAGGCAGAGTGGAGCCTGTTTTATGCACATACTAAAATGAAAATTTTATAAACAAAATCTTCTTAAACTAGTATCACATGTGCAAAATGCTCATCATAAATTTGTAGTTTTAAAAGTGATCACTTCATAAAGATAACAATATTCTCCAGTTATACTAAGAATACCTCAAAACAGGAAAGCAAATTAAAATTGTTTGAACCCTGCGGTGAAACTTTTAAAACATTTCTCCCACTCGGTGTTATCAATTGCATCATGATGTATAATAAAATGTAAATATTTAGAATCGACTGTGTGGGAATCCTTCTATTTTCTTCCAATTCAGCTGCACTTGGGTACACTCTTTATGTAAAAGCGGAAGTTCGATATGTGTTATTTAATTAAAGCAATTATTGTTATAATGATATTTTTAAAATGTAGGTGAACATTCGCATAATACAAGTACATAATATACTATTATAAAAGGCAGACATTGTTTAAAGTATGGTATCAGTGTTCCGCTCTATTCATTTTATAAAGAATACAGAGAGCTTTGTTAATGTGATATAGAGATAAGAAATAGCGCTAGCTATTTTTAGCTTTTTAAAAGTAGTACGGTACTTGAAACAAAAAGTTTAAATATAATAACTACAATTCAAATTAATTTATAGCAAACACATCAAACTATAACTAACATTTTTCATAAGCATGCAAAGTATTACTATCACTTAGTTACAGGCTACAGCGACAGACACCATTCCTAAATGCAGTAACTGTGAATATGCTCTAGCAATAAAATTTAATCTTGTACATCCTGTATCTCTTCAAAGATTTCCATCATTGCGTTTAGTGTGCTACAGCTGGCTAAGTGACAAGTTTTACTTCAGTTAATTGTATCAGTATCTACGCGAGGATTGTTATGTTCTTTCTACTGTTTTCTTACTGAAATGATTAGTGAAAAAATGGGCTTGCCTAAGTGACAATACTATAAAAAATATTTTACAGCTTTTCAATTCAATTTACAAGAAAACCAGCAAAACAATAAATAAATAATACCAACTTGTGGTACGGCTAGCTACTTAATACCTGGTGATGCAGTTTAGTCAGTACTATAGTAATTGAACAGAAAATATAAATAGGCTTATTTAATTACTATTTACTGTAATAAAAGCTGCTTTGGTTGAAAAGTTGTAAATAATTGTAAAAATAATGTTTTTTTTTTGATTAACTAGTTTGAAATGCATCCAACCACGAAATTTATTATAATAAGGACGCAAAATTCAATGCCATTGATGTGAAATTTGGATATTACGATACTAGATAGGAATCTGTTCTTATTAGCACTAGCTTTTACTTTTAGGCCTAGCTTTCCCCAACGCTAAGTTGTTCTGAAAAAGGTTAGTGTTCGAATATTTCGCTACTGGTATAAAATTGGTACTTCAAAATTGAATTTCTATTTATTTATAATTACTTCTTCCTGTAAAATGCAAACACAATTTTATTAAGCTAAGGACGAACTTCATCTAAATGAAACAAACTTCAAATAACAAGGAAAGTTGGAAAATTTGGTTGTGTAATAATTGCCCCTCTAAACTTTGTTGGATTCAGAAAGACTTAAAGTAAATAAACCGCGCGTTTTCTCAGCCAGGTCCAAAACTCCCTAATTCTGGAAACTTTAGCACAATTATATAATCTGGTACTGCAAGCGAGCATTTCTTTCTTATTAAAACCAACTAATTTTCTTTAATAAACTCTGCCAACTAGATTAAATTCACATGCATAGATTACGTCACCCCTGTTGCCGGATTTAACATGGTGTCTGTATAATTTACGAGATTTGCGAACACCTCGTGAGCAGCTTCTTAATTGCCGGGATGTAATGCGAAGGCAAGTAGTTTCCGCCGGCCTACAACATCCTCTACTCCGCTGGAGGCCGAAAGAAACCCCTGCCCTTACATCACTTACTTCTCCATTCTTCATCTTCGACTTCTCACTGAAATTTTAATAACTACAGAACCTGAAACTAAAATTTAAAATAAAATAAACTAACATCAACGTTTTTACATGTGATATTTATATACAGAAATATAAGGCAGAAAAGGTAGCAAAACGTGTAAATTTTACATTTTATGTTTTATAGAGTCGTAAAAAGCATATATTACAAAAATACGGTATTTTAACAACATTTTGCTTTTAATTCAATTATCCGTACATAACACAGTAAAATGTCAGGGCACACAAGTCACCTTTTTCGGTTTCCCTTAGCATGTGTAACTTCTTGTTAAGCTACATTACTACCTAGCCTTCTCTTTTCGCTTAATTATTTCCTACCCTCGAGGAATTTCTTGAATGAAGGGACATTTGGCGTTATGTGCTTCTATACGTTTGAGGAAATTTGTACAACCTGATTCTGACATGTATACCATAAGTTTAACCATTACTATAACAAATTTTAACAATGTTGTAAATAGTCTGATTATTATTTATCCAACTGAATTAGGTTTTCTAATAAAAGCACAGTGTGTTGCGGAACTAGAGGCTAAATACAATATTCCTTTTATTTAAATTTGATATGCAAGCATTATGCTATTTTCTTGAATGTTTCGAATACACAGTTCTAGTGGTATTTTCTTTTAATTTCCAACGACAAGGAATTGTAATGAAAAGAAAATGCTTATTGCAGATACGAAATAAAACTATTTTCTACTCACGAAACTGCTAAATGTGAGCAGGCCAGAGGTCCGTTCATCAAAATGAAGAAATTAGTTTGCAGAAAGGCAATTTGTTTCAACTTAAGAATGACGAAATGCTACGTTTTCCCGGTTTTGCTGTACGAAATGGAAAGCTGGACACACACAAAATATATGTGTAAGAAAATCAAATCGCCTTTGAATTGTGGGTATACCGGAGAATACTGAAGATCTCTTTGGTAGACAGAGATATCAACCAAGAGATACTTCGACGGGTAAGTAAATACTTAGAGATTTTAAAAATCACAAAGAAGAACAAACTGCAGTATGTAGGATCGAGGTTAAATGAGGTAGGAAAGAGGAAAACATCCTGGCTCAAAAATCTTAGATGGTGGTACGGAAAGAGCACTACAGCATTGTTTCGATCAGCAGTTTCCAGAATACAAATAGCCTTAATGATAGTTGACTTGCAATAGGAGAAGCAACAAAAAAAGAAGAAAAAAAAACAATCATTTACATTTTAGAGGTAAGACTTTCTCGCATTTTTTAAGGTCTTCTAGTCAGCCTTAAAAATTTAAGTAAAATGTATTACACCTGAACGTTAATATACAGTGTTGGGTATTAGTATGGACTAAATACCATAATTAAAAAAATAACAACTTATTCACTGATAAGCTCAGAGGATTGACAATTAATCAGATCTAGGGATTTTGGCAAAATTAATATTGGGAAATTTCTTGTTGAGCAACCATCACGTTTTTTAAGTGGTCGTCATAGAAATATCAGTAGTAAATTATATCCAAGTAGGAACGAAAGGTAAACTAAATATAAAACACAATTTTGTTCGTGTGATAGTCATGATGATTTTAATGCGAGATTAAATTTTGTCTAAGGTAAAATTTATGTTTGATAATCACCAAATTGGTTGGTTTTCAGCAATTTCGTTAGTTAAATTGTTCAAAGTTATGCTTCATATTTTACAGGTAAAATTAAAATTTTTGTGATATTACGTATGAAAAATAATATGAAAAATACTGTAACGTTATGTCATCTGTTTCAATTGATACCATAGTTTGACATTGTTCGGTACAAAACTTTGGAAAAAAAAGAAAAAAAGCTGTCGTCGAAGTGAGTTAGTCCAGTAATGTAACGTGTAGACAAGAAATTTATTTACCAATTTCTAACCCAATCGAAGTTCAATTGTATGTACATTTTCTCGTTATAAGACTGTAATTGCAATAATTGGCTTACACTGTACTTATTGCATCATTGGAACGCACTTTACAGCTACATATATGTCTTTAAAGAAACAATTTTCAAAAATTAAACATTTTCCTGAACCAAGTCAGCTGATATTGCTTTGACTGGGTTATGGTTAATCCAAAATGTAAATATTTACGCGGTTACTTAGAAGTTACAGGCACTTAGTTATCTAAATTACATACAGTACCTACATCATTTACATGTCAATAAGCCTTAATCATTTTACATATACATACCTGTTTTCTCTTTTTCTCATTCATTCGTACTACCGTTCCCCGCGTGGAAACCGCTTTCGCATTACTTCAGGGGGTGCGGGCGTCCATTACACACTAAACATTCATGAAACATGCACCCTAAACTTAACTAAGCGAAATGCGGTCGCCCCAGTCGGGATTCGGAACTTCGACCGATCGGACGGAATTTTGCGTGACCTCGAGTGGCAGTGCGTATCCGCACTACCCCACCGAGGCCCCAACACATATACATACCTATCACCACACTATATTACTGTATCATTTAAATTATACTAACATCTTGTATCTTTATGCCATACGATATATATATATATATATATATATACAGGGTGATACAAAAGGTGTGGTCCAAAGTTAAGGGTGTGATGTGGGATGTACACGAAGTAAAAAAATGTTAATTAACCCATATCTTATTTCCAACCGTTTATCTAGTTACAGAGGATTTCTTTTTATCATTGTTTTGTTAAATCAAGTTATAATAGGAAATAGGTCAAACAAATGCTAATTTGTTATGACAGAAGGTGCTTTAAGCTTGAATTGTTGTTGTTTTCTAAGTGTGGTAATGATGGAGCCTTTTTCTGTACGTGAATATGCAGAAATGCATTTTGTATATAGCTATTGCAGCAGGAATGCTCGTGCAGCTGTGGTAGAATATCGGAGAAGGTATCCTCACCGGCGACAGCCTGACCACCGAACATTTGAACTGTTGCACCGAAATTTATGTGAAACAGGTTAGACCACATCATCATGTTGGAAGAAATAACGTGGACAATAATGCCTGGCATTATTGATGCAGTCCAGCAAAACCCATCGAGGAGTACTATAAGAATGTTTAGGCAATTAGGTATTACCCGGTCGATGCAAATCCTATCAGATGTTGGGTGGTCAGGCTGTCGCCGGCGAGGATACCTTCTTCGATATTCTACCACAGTTGGACCAGCATTCCCGCTGCAATAGCCATATGCAAAATGCATTTCTGCATATTCACGTTCAGAAAAAGGCTCCACCATTACCACACTTAGAAGATAACAATAATTCAAGTTTTAAACACCTTCTGTCATAACAAATTAACATTTGTTTGACTTATTATGACTTGATTTGACATAGCAGTGATAAAAACAAAGAAATCCTCTGTAACTAGATAACGGTTGGAAATAAGACAGGGGTTTATTAAATTTTTTTGCTTCATGTAGCATCCTACATAACACCCTTAAGTTTGGACCACACCTTTTGAATCACCCTGTATAAAACCATTGCTTTAAAGGAAATCACCACATAACTATAACAAATGGGTTCACCTAGCATTAATTATATACTCAGTGGAATGCGACTGGAAAAGTTTTAGACATACTTGTAGCACACATACAACAACAATTAACAATTTTCACAAATAAAAAATCTACTTAGATTACTAATATAACCGAGCATCTAAAATTAGCATTTGTTAATAAATAACTAACCTTCGATAAAATTAATTGCTCCGTATTTATTATTTAGATATTATACCTACTACTAGGTGTACACTTACCGTTCGTCCCGGAGAAAATGCACTTTGAAGTATGTCTAATTGTAAGATAGACGTGTTTCAGAAAGCAAAAGTTTTCGTTGTTTTATACATATGGATTTTTAAATTCAAAGCGTATTTTTGTACTTTATTCAAATAACTTTAGAAGTAATTTTGAAGAAAATAGAAAATCTTAGAGCTCTATAGAATGACTGATCAGGTGATTGGCTTACTGACACTGGTATAGTAGGATTCCGGGTTTAAAAATTTGTAACATATAATCCATTCACGGTTATTAGGCCGCACAAGCGGTTTTGGAAATCTGACACATATGTGCATGTAAATGTAATTGCTTAGTTGAATGACTTTACGTCGGAGAATAATCGCTACTACTTTATCTCCTTCTTCTAAAATCGTGTAATTGCTTAATCTCATAGTAATTCTGGTCAATTTAATATTCTATCCCACTGTAAGATACTTTCCTTAAAAAGTGGAATACCTAACCGTGAATAATCATGATGGTGTACTGTGTTTTTATTGAGCAGATTGACAATAATACAGGTCTCTTTCTCTCTCTCTCTCTCTTTCTAGTATTTTGCTATCGGGAAGGCACCTCTTCTCCATGCTTGCGTTCGTGTAAAATAATATACATATAAATGTAGAGGGCCTACTGTTTAACGCGGGCTGCTAATCGTGGAAAGCGTCTTGCACTTTTCCCCCCAGAGGTGTTCTTGGCAGAAATTGCCTTCCCAGAGGAAAAGCGGAAAACAAAAATTCGGAAACGTTAAATTTATGGTAGCGGATACAAATATCTCAGTAGAATAATAATATTATAAAAAAATACTGACACAAGCATTTGAATTATTCGAGTAAACATGTTGCTCCAAGGATAATTCAAACACGAAAATTATAGGAATTATTTGAGGGAGCTGATTTTACGCAGAGATAAAGTAGATGCCAATGTTACTATTGTAGGGAATTTACAATAAGTTGATACAAGCGTGGCAACGGGTTAAGGATTTAGCACCTGCTGATAAACCGTTGTATAAACAATACATACATATTCAAATATGTTTTCTTTGAAGTCTAGAGATAATATTCCAAAGTAAACAGGATCAGATATTCAGTAGGTAAGGGTTGTTTCAGATTAATTCTTTGTAGACTGCATAAAGGTTCCAGAGCACTTAATAAATTGGAATAAAATAGGTATAGGAATATTTTTCCAAATCGCTTCTTTTTGAAATTTTGACAATATTACGTACATGATGAATGTATGGTCGTATGCAAAGGATAAAAGCTCAGATCGGGCATTTTCACTACTTTATTATGATAACTTGTATGACGTACTTTATCATGCACGAACGAGCCTGATATTATAAGAGCTGAAGTGGCAGTAAAAGCTTTCAGTAAAAATTTCAGCTTGTTAAATATACATTTAAGGCAATGTTGTTGAAACTAAAGGACCTATTTTCGATTCTTTATAACTTGCAGTAATGGACCAAAAAAGCAAAATAATAGCTATTCTTATGTACAATTCTTAGTGAACAAGCTATTACTTATAAACTGCTTAAACTTTAGAGTGTTCCTATATTGATGAAAAATGATAATGCTGTATTGGAAATTGCGATTGCGATTTCGGAAATAATTTGCTTTTATTTCCCCTCTTAGGAGTACTTTTTTTTCTACATTCATACATACTACCGTTCCCTCCCGCGGAACCGCTTTCGCATTACTTCAGAGGGCTGCGGGCATCCCTTACACATTAACCATTCATGCAACATGCACCCTAAACTTAACTAAATGAAATGCGATCGCCTCAGCCGGCATTCGAACACCCCATCCGATCGGCCGCATTTCACTGTGACCTCGAGTGGCAGCGCGTATTCGCACTGCTCCATCGGCGTCTCCCTCTTAACAGCACAAGATAGGCAGATTTATCATGAGTATATCTTAGTTATTTAAAAATGAAAATAAATACATACTTACAATCATTTTGGGGTATTTAAAACTATGAGATTTGATGAAGATTATCTGGATATTACAACATAAAATTTAACTAATATTTGTTTGGAATATATGATCGATATTTACAAATATTATAAAACGACATGTAGCATACATATAACTGGCTCTAATATTCGAAAACGAGATATTTAAACAATAATATACATAGTGTAATATATAGTTGGGAGATATAATAAGTACTTCCTGTATATTTCTAAAAGTTCTGCTTGTAATATATTGTTTAACACTTAAATAATATGTATTATTCCTAGACTACAAATAAATACTAATATACATGGTGATTCTAAATATGTGAGAAAAACTTTAACTATGCATAGCTGAGGTTATTTAACCCTTACATTAACTAGTTTATTTTTAATTCGGCGCCGTTACGGAGGTACGTGGCTTCAAAGTTTTTTAGAACAATTCACTAACATGTAAATAACTTTTTTGTTTCTTGTCACATTTTAATAAACGCCATTATTTTGGAAAATTAACAGCCCTGCGCAATTTCTAGTCAAGCACAATGTACAATTGCGATAGTCCGATGACGGAAACGAACACTCCGGTTTAATGTGGAATAGAAGGGCACAAGTTCGAGAAACATGAAGACAAACTGGGGAGGCCTACATCCAGAAATGGATTGAAGAGGGCTGATGATGATGATGACAATGTACAATTGACTGTGAAAAGTTGATGAAATCTGACCCAGAAGTGGGAAATTAGATTTAAAGATTTGTAAATTATTAGGTGTATGTATTGAAACTGTTATTTTTTTGGAAAACAGGATATTAACTTTGAAGATACAAAAAAAATCAACGTAACGATATCGGTTTTTAAATGTACCCTAACTTCTAAATTTTTAAACCAAATTTTTCCACCTTTTTCAACCTAAATGGTGTTTGCTAAAAATATCAGCGATCACACAGAAATAAATATTAAATTTAATTGGGTTCCCAATACGTAGCAAATGTATTGAAATTTAATGCATTTACCATCACAAGATGGGAATTATGAATAATAACCGGTTAATGTAATTAGTTCCAAATTTTTCACCTTAACCTCGTAATTTCGTTTGTATTAATAATTTCCAATTAATGATACTGACCGTAACATATATAGGGTGTTCCACGACGTGAGGTCTCTACTTCGTGTACGTAATCTTTAGAGCAAATATAGTTAAAAATTCTAATTATGTCCTTAGGCAAACCGTTTTCAAAATACAGAGTGTTAAATTATTATTTATAAAATCATTACAATTTCAGAAAAGCCAATATTTATTTTTGTGTCCCATGACGTGAGGTCACTACCTTACCTACGCGTAGGAAAGGTGAAAAGAAACCGGAACTAAATAGTGGTCATTTTCTCTAAATCGACTATAATAGTAGTTATGGCCTGTTTTAGTTAAATACTGAAGCAACCGAAATAATAAATGATAATAAGTGGTCGTTGGTACAAACTGTGTATGTTACTATAGAAATGATATTATTTACTTGTATGTCAAACAGAAAAGCACTTTAAAGTTGATTTCTTTGCTAGCGCTTATTAATAGTGTTGATAACGATATTTTTACACCGCGAGAGTACACCGATATCCATTATATGTATGGTTTTTCTGATGGAAACTCAGTAGCAGCTGCTCGAGATAGGGATTGAGATTAACAAATCGGTGACTACCAGACCGACGAGCTTTCCAACGAGTGCACAACCACCTACGTGATTACGGAACTTTCCCGAAACTGTCGACTGCGCGTCCAAGGCAGCAAGTACTAGACAGTGAGGAACATACTGCGAGAAATTAATAATAATCCCAGCACCTGTGTTCGTCGTGTATCTGCACAAGTTAATGTACCACGAATGTGAGTTTGGAGAACATTAAAACGTCATGGTTTATATCGATTTCATATCCAGCCTGTTCAAGCCCTCTTACCTACAGATTTCGCTAGTCGTATGGAATTTTGCCGTTGGATCATTCAAAATCGAAACCTACGTAATAGAATTTTATTCACGGATGAGGCAACATTTACAAGGAATGGATTAATGAACAGAAAGAACAGCTACTCTTGGGATTTGGAGAACCCACATGAAATCACAGAGTCAAATTATCAATTTAGGTTTTCAGGGAATATCTGGTATGTAATTATTGATAACATGCTCATTGGTCCATTCGTTTTTGAGAACCATTTAATCGCCGACTGATTTTCTGGAATATCATTTGGGAGGATTGTTAGATGATGTCTCTCTGGCGATCAGACTTGGTATGTAGTACCAGCACGATGGTGCCCCTGCGCATTTTGCACCACGCGTATGAAAATTTTTGGATCAACGGTTTGAAAGACATGTAATTGGTAGAGGAGAACAGCACCCTTGGCACCCAAGATATCCGGACTTAACTTGTTTAGATTATTGTTTGTGGGGTCATATGAAAGATATGGTATACCAGACATCTTCAGAGGCTGTTGAAGATCTTAGGAGACGCATTTTTGAGGCAATAGAACTAATTCGGAATAGCAATGATATGTTACGTAGGGCAACCAGATCTCTATTGAGAAGAGCCAGAATGTGTCTCGAGAGCAACTGTGGCCAGTTTCTGGGATGCTGAAGAGATTTTATGGGTTGAGTATATTCCAAAAGGGTCTACAATAACAGGAAATGTCTGTCTACAAAGAAACAATAATCAATGATTATTATCTCTTTCCATAACTCAAAAAAGACTTGAGAGGGCGTCGCTTTTTGTCAAATGAGGAGTTGAAAAACTCTGTGTGGAGTCGTATTTTGCAGAGTTATCAAAAGAATTTTGTTTTCGAAGGCACGGCGTCGTTAGAAAAACGTTGGAATAGGTGTGTAAGCGTTAATGGTTCTTATATTGAAAAATAAAATTTTGTTTGTTCTCTAACTTGTTTCCTTCATACTTAGGTAGATAACATAAAAAAACTTCCCTCGTAATTACTTACCAGAATGTCTTAATTTTGACGTTTAAATGTACTAACATTTAAGAAAATTTCTTCGGTTTTTTCGATTACCTTTTGTTTCTAGTTTTATTAAATAATCAGCGGCCCTAAGTGGTTACCAATTTTTAAGCTTTATAACATAATTTTTAATAAGCGAAACTTTTGTGTTACTAATTGCTACCATAGTTTCTAACAGATACTCATTAATTGATTTAACTTTAATTTGTGTAACTTTCTTACAATTAGGTATTGGTGAAAAGTTTATATACAAAATTATTTGGTCCATTCTAGCTACCCTTTGAGTCTCCTCCGTACGCTATGAATCACCATGTACAGGTGAATCGGTCCCCGTTAATTTTATCCTCGCGGGACACCGCTATGGTGAAATGTTGACTTTTGCTTATATTTCGTGATTCTCTTGCAGGAGGCATTCAACCTTCAAACAATAAATTCTCCGGGTCCTTCCACTTACACAGGCCAGTACTCTGTGCTGGTGCAATATATTTTAGCGTGTCTAAAATTTTTCCACATTTTACTTAAATACTTTTGGGTAAAGGGCCGTCTGGCATTAGTCTAGCTTAGAAACAGAGCTTAGATTTAAGTTTTCCACTGAGGTTTCCCTACACTACAAGTCCTTTACCGTTCGACGGATGAACACTGCTTGACTGTTTATTCATAGCAATGAATTTTAAACATGTACATTTCTAAGATAGATCGGTGTGATCCTCAAAAGTGATTTTTTTTACTATAAAAGTGTATTAAGGCATCTTTCAATGGCATTTTTGCAAGGGTCTGAATTAATTGCTGTACACAAACGCAACCCTGAATGCTTCTGTATTAGGTTTAGCTGAATTTCAATTGAAAGCATATTAACGTTAGACTTCCTGCCAGAAGCTGCTGAATACAGGCAATAAATTCCGCGTTTGTTTGAGAAGTCGCACAAACTAGGCCCACGCAGTTCAGGAATTGTTTAGGCTTCTAGCGTGCAAAGCTTTTGCTCCAAATAGGGCGGACTACCTCAAGCGAGGGGACGTTTTTCGGGTCGTATCGCAAACCCGAAAGTTGCGAAAAGAAACTGTTAACATGAATAATATCGCGAAGAAGATAAGACAGAACAGAAAATGAAACGATGTGCTTAGAGAGATGCAGCGGTGGCAAATACAGTTTCAAACGAAGCGAAACGTTTTCAAAGTGGTGGCAAGATTTAAGGAAACTCATTTTATCAAAGTTAGAATACATAATGTTGTATAGAAAGATATTGCATTCTCTGTAAAGTTTAAATTGGTTTAGCTTTGAAATGCTTTCAGAGGTAGTAATTTTTGTTAAACGAGAATAATAAATAACTTAAAGATTAAAATCTATTTACACGAAAGCAAATGGCGTAAACTTGTGCGGTTACTTTCCGAAAAATTTTCACTGCATTTATTACAATTTTGTAATACCGGGCGTTGAAAGAAAAGCCATAAGTCGGCTTTATATACAAGGTGCGTTGTAGGTAATGTAGATTCTTCGGTCGGTTGACAGCTAACTATCAACAGTTGGATTCGCAGGCAATAGTGGCAAGTGTGGTTTTTCTTTGCTATTACACAAAAAAGAGTTGTTTTTATATAACTTATATGTGAGTATTTTTAGGATCCCCTTAATTTTATTATGGTTAACTGTGTACACGTTGCGACGGAAGCATTTATAAACGAATGATATTTTCGCAGCGATATCAGTAACTTATTTAGCACAAAGCTTGTAATAATATTGTGCCAAATAACCAGATGTTATTGTTGACTATAAATAATTTCAAGAAGCTCTGAATGGGTGTTTTTAATTGCTTTGTGAGACAGGTAGACGTTGCTGCAAAGAATAGTAGTGGGCGATTACTGACATGTACCGCGGAAACTATGGGGAAAACATCAATTTGTGATTAGCTTATCAGAAAAATATGTGTTTCTATAGATACATGTTTCACAATATTACGTAGCGACATGCAAAATGTTTTGCATGAAATTAAACACAGAATTTTAAAATGTTTTGAACTAGACGGCACACATTTGTAGAATTACTTACTAACTTTCATTTTATTTTATATTGTATTATAACCCAGTGTTTCTCAACTTATGGATCGCGCAATATTATTAATTTATTACATTCTCATATAAGATGGCTTTCAATAGAAAAAGTTCTGAAACAATTATTCGGGCTTCGCGTAGAAAACGAAATATATTTAAATGATCAGAAGTCATCATTAAGTCAATATTAGAAAAGTAATTTTAAAGCTTGCTAAAGTTGACTATGCAGTTGACATATTTTCCTTAATGAACAATTCAAATTTGTCAATGCAAGGAACGCAGACCAATCTTTCTATTTATTATATAATAATAAAATAGAAGCTTTTGTTAAAAACTTGACCTCTGGGTAAATCCAGAAAAAAATATTGTTCTGATATGTTTCCATTATTCTTACAGATGATTGAGGACAGCATGATAATTCCAAAGGGTTAAGGGAATTATCAAAGGATAAGAAATTTAAAATAAAGTTTAAAGAGAACCAGAATTATTTACCAGAATTTTGATTTGAAATTGAAGAAGAATATCCGACAATGTGTAAAAAGGCAATAAAATTGTTACTTCGGTTAGCAACAACTTATTTGGCTGAAAGAATAGCATTAACTAATTATTTGAAATAAGAATTAGTAAATTAATTGAAGATAAACAATAACAACGAAGCAATTACATATTATTTTGTATTACTTCTTCATAATTTGTGTAAGGGTTTTGAACAAATCAAACTATTTTAGTTGTTTTTATAATTTTGCCCGTTTCGTTCAAAATCTTTAGTCTACATTTATCCATTTTAATAATAAAAAAAATATAGTATTTGCTATAAATCGAAATTCGTCTGCAGTAGAAATGTACTGAATGTTACTTTTGACATGTAGAAATTATTGTCCAAAATGTGTAATTTTATTTATTTATCTAGTATACAGTGAATTTAGTGTCCCAAGTTGTTATACATTTTATATTATAAACATTGGGGTTGCGATACCATGACAAAAACATAAGTTGGGTCGCACGGCGAAAAGGTTGAGAAATGCTGTATAACCAATGCCATGGTTACTAGTAGGTTATGTATACGAGTAAACAAGTTACGACATGCCATGAAATTGTGTTATGCTTCCTTTTTTAAACATTTGTTATAACATGTCCAATGCACTTAATATGCAATGGAATTTTATGTTATTAATGAGATACATTTATATTATAAAAATCATACGGCGATTTACTGATTTTAAATCAAAACCAATGAAACTACTCTAAATAGGGATTTACATAATTATTTATGGTACACATTACTCTATACTGCTTTTTAAACAGAATATTTTGTTTTCCAGAACTAAACCATCTGACAGTTTATTATTGTTTTTCTAGTAGGCTGTATTCAACCAAACAAATAAATTGTTTACAAAAATGGTAGTTTTTAAATGGCGTTTTAAAATAAGTTTGTTTCATGTATACAAAGATTTTATTCATAGTTAACAGTCAACATTTGTGATATTTATAGAAAAGTGTTTACCTTTACATAATTTATTTAATCAATTAAATTTTGTAGTTTACTATAAAAGTAAAACGATGTTTATTGTAGCGTAAGCTCCTGTCCGAAAGATACCACATTTATTTTTCACTGCTGCCTATTATAAGCATTTAGATTAATTCTAGCGGGTTTACCAAATTATTTAAAATTTTGGGTATTTATATATGTACTAGTTCATTAATAATTCTTAAGCACTTTCGATTTTCAGAATCAAATATTTGGTACGGATACGGGCCCAGATTTTAATTCACAGCTGGTGTCTTCGATTCCCTGTCCCCTTTTTAGAACAAATTCTGCGTGCGGGCTGTAAATTAGGAAATTTATGCCGGTTAAGGGTCTCAGATCACCCTAGCGTAAGCTTTTTCGTCCGGTAATTTTAATTTCGCAAGAAATTGCTTATCCCTTCGCACATCGGATTTAAACACTTTATTATCTGAGACTAGGGTAATCAAAATCACATGTTCCTAGCGTGTTTACTAAATAATATTCCCTCGGAGCCTGAACTTCCAAATTAAAAAATTCAATTCCTTCAGTAGACCATTTAAAAGTAATTTTGGTTACTCATTCACTGCAGTAGTACATTAATTTAGTAACTATTGCAGCGCTATTTTCAGGTCTGACAAAGGGGTTACTACTGGCAGAAAATCCAATTGGAAAAGCTTCTATTTTTAGCTTTTATAGCTCATGGTGGTAGGTAGCAGAGGTTGGCAGACTCGTAGATACTACCGATGCAGCGAATACAAATCTGTTGCTACAACCTACCGTACATAATTCCATAATCCGTCTTTGGCAATTGGTGGGGTTTGAATATTTAAAACTTCTTTGATATTTCTGTGATTCGGATTCAATGTTAACCTGTAGATCGCCCGTACTTATACCTCATAGGTGAGGAGAAGCGCGTGGCAGAAAAGAGTGCCAGTGCCCAGAAGTGGAACATAAAGACGACCAACTAATCATGACAACTTTAAAATACAAACTGCCTTCCGCTGTACATTAAGTTTGGTTCGATTTTATTACTATTTAAATATACACAATGTAGAACCAATCAAAATATTTTTAAATATTGTACTTTGTAAACTATTAGCGAAAATTGGTTGCGAGTGTAGTATGCGTTAATAAAAACAGTTACTTACTTAAGGCCGGCAATAATCTCCATGGCTCCATTGAAGTTCCCGAGGTTCCAGCTGGAAAGGGCGACGCGTAGAACACACGAGAGCACAGCTCTTCGGGCATCATGAGTAGGCTGGGAGATTATCAGTTGGGTTATCCACGCACTAACCTGGAATGAAAACAGAACGTTACTATTCTGAAAGCTTAAAGTTTAATGTTTAACACAAGCTAATTCTACGTAGTTAACTTACATTTAAGATAATACCTAAAATATGTGAATACATATTTATTGTAGTATTTTTTGTTTTATTCATGGTAAAACGATGATTTTAGGTTTTGATGTGAAATATCAGAAATTTGTATTAATAAAATTAAAACTTAGAAGCGCTTTAGGCCGAGTTCCTTTAACGGTTTAATGGTTTTACATACTGAAACCCGGAGTAAAACAAGCAGTTATATTTAAATGAAGGATGGGTTCGTATCTGGTTGCAAAATAAGAGGCTTATTATTTGGTATGACAGATTGTCTGGTGTTTTAGTTCTCGTGAACTAGAAAATTATTGGCTTATTATTTTGTGGACAGATTGTTTGGTGCTTTAGTTCTCAGAAACCAGAAAAATATTATAGATTTGTAGTTTTTAAATATTTTCAAATTACACATTATTTGGACGAACGTCCAACTGTGCTATACTGAGGATTTTGAAACTGCAACCATTTTGTTCAATTGCTTGTTCAACTGAATCCCATCTTTGATCAATTTAGCCTTGAAAACAAATGACGTTTGTTAATGATAGTAGTGTTTGTAAGTAACACATCAATAAGTTTCTGGCATTTGAATTTGATTCTGACTTTTAAAACTTTTATTTTGAAATGGCGTTTGTTGATGAAAATCCGTCCAAGTTTGATCAGTGTGCGGTCCTAAAATTTTTATGCGCTGATACTGTGCAGCCATTGCAGATTCATAACCGAATGCAAGCAGTGTATGGAAATGCATGTATTGCGTATCCAACTGTGAAGGAATGGTGCCGAAAATTTAAGAATGGAAAAAAGGGGACTATGGATGAGCCGCTACCAGGTGCACTGTATACTGCATTAACAGAAAACAATATGGCATGTGGCATGTGTGGAAGGCCTTATTAGAGAAAACCGTCGAATTTCGATTAAAGAAATTTCAGAAATTGTTGATGCGAGTGTAGGATCTATCCATAGTATCGTTCGTAATCTGGGTTATAGCGAAGTTTGTTCGCAATGGATTCCTCGTCTCTTGTCTAATGAACAAAAATGCTTGCGAATGGACTTATTTCTGCAACACCTCACAGACTATAGGCAAAATGGCGATGACTTTTTTCTTACGACTAGTAAGTTATTGTCGATGCAGCGGAAACATTCAAGTTCACCAGCACCGAAGAAGTTTAAAACATAACCTTCTGCAGGCAAGGTGATGTTAACATTTTT
The DNA here is from genome assembly GCA_014611495.1 of Limonius californicus. NCBI lineage: Eukaryota > Metazoa > Arthropoda > Insecta > Coleoptera > Elateridae > Limonius > Limonius californicus. The sequence continues at coordinate 17,925 of JABXWE010034479.1, forward strand.
TTTTCGACCCTTGTTGATAGAGTTTAAGGAACCTGGAGTAAATGTAAATGTAAATCTGTACAATGAAACTTTGAACAAGTTTCATCAAGCAGTAAGGCGGAAAAGTCTAGGAAAATTTACTCGTGGGGTCTTTTTGCTGCACGACAGTGCTAGGCGTCTTGTTGCTCATGTGGTAAAAGAAAAACTTCAACGAAAGAAATGGAGGGTCTTAGAGCCCCGATCTATCGCATTGCAATTTCCATAATTTTGGACAACTGAGAAAGGCGTTAAAAGGTTGGCATTTTGAGTCTGACGCAGAAGTACAGATAGCTGTGAAAAACTTCTTCAATCAGCAGCTACAATAATTCTATGAGTAGGGTATACGTCGGTAGTAAAACAATGGGAAAGGTGCCTTTACTGTGATGGTAATTATTTGGAATTAAATCGTTGAATACATTTTTTATAAAGCAAAGATGGGTTTCAATTGAACACACCTCGTACGTTAAATATAATTTATGGGAAACTTTACAGTGCCAGAACTTAAACTTCTTTGTTTATCATAAGTAAAAATACGTTTTTACACCTAATATCCATAAAAATCCAAACAATTACTTTGCAATTACTTGTTATATCCAGGATTTCGTTGTACCCGAACTCGTTTTACGTGGGTCGGACTGTATATTTAATCAAACAATTAGACATTTTTTAGTTTAATAATTGTTATGGAATAAGCTTCCAACATTTTTTTTAAGTTTCTCGGTATTCCCACTTGCCCCAAATATGTGTTTAGAAACTGTTTAACGACCTTTAAAAATTTATATTATGTACGTTCTGTGAATTTGAATATTTCATACAGTTAAAGAAGAGAATATTATTGTATCATGTTAAATATAACCAAAAATTTGAAAAAAGCATTAAACGTGCGAAAATTAGTACAAGTTTTATGTGAAATTTGCAAGTGCTATATAGAAAACTTCAGTTTAAGAATATGTTGCGCAAAGAAACTCACATTAAGACTTAATTAGTTTTAAGATATAATCAAAGGTGTGGTTCTTCAGTTTTGAATATGTTGATTTTTCACTTTATTACTACAGAATATCCCTTAAAAATATTATACAACAATTCCAATGTTTAGGTTTATCTAATATTTATAAATTCAGAGCAATGTCAATGTATTTTGCCGTACACTATATGCATTGTCTTTTACAATGACCACAGTTCGTTTTTCAGCATTCACATAGACGGCTCTAAGTTCCGGAACGGAGAAGGAATCTAATATAATGGTTTGCTGATGTAGAAGGTTATATTTGATTTTTAATTGCCCGGTTGGTTTAGGATCCCCTTAATAGTAGAAGCAATATAAACCGTGTTCAAAAACTCCCACGTTTATAGTAGGCTGTGCATCAGTTATGCGTCGGTAAATGTATGTCGCTTCATAACCAGCTGCCGAGCCGCAAACACCTGATGTTTTGAGGTTATCTAAATAATTGTTATTTGACAGT
>JABXWE010034480.1:0-12214 GCA_014611495.1 Limonius californicus
TACTATGCAAGGTGTCCCAAAGTTAAGTACCCAAACGTATACTGGGGTTGGGGGGGGGGGGGTAGAAATTTAAAAAATAGTCGAAGATTTCTGAACTCCTAAAGCGGCTACCTTGAGAAAGGTTTCTTTTGAAACGCCCAAGAGTAATAAATTAAATTTATTAGTGTTTGCTCGTAAACCCCCATCTTTTAGCATAGCTAAGGGTCAGATATTTCTTTCCTATGACGTGGTTTCGGCCGGTTGGGGCTGACTTTATCCCTTATTTTTTAGCTAATGATATTTTAAAAGTTGAAGGTGAAATTCAGATCCTAACGTAAAAAAAAAATAATCCTCCTGTTTGTTTTTGACAGGAGTGATCGAGGTATTTCACTTCTAAGCTTTGGCTTTGGCAGAGAAATAATAAATTACTGTATTCTGTTGTCTAAAAAACCTTCTTAGGGGTACCTCCTTTAGGGGACTGTAACTTCTTAACGCAGCTTTTAGAGCATCCGTTTCTTATTAGAAACCCCTAATTATGTTTTTAGTTTTGAACTCTCAGTGTAGTTTCGAGTAGTTAATTTTGGGACACCTGGTATATTCTATTATAATTCCATACAATTTTATAATATATTAAAGCTATAACTACGAGGTTTGTTTAACTGAACCCCATCTTTGATCAACTTAGCCTTGAAAACAAATGCAATAGTTCAAATGACGTTTGTTAATGTTAGTAGTGTTTGAAAGCAACACATTAATAAGTTTCTGGCGTTTGAATTTGATTCTGACTTTTGAAGCTTCGATTTTGAAATGGAGTTTGTTGTTGAAAATCTAATAATAAAATATAATTTTTATGCGCTGAGGGTGTGCAGCCAGAACTACGTACCTAACTGTGAAGGAATGGTGCCAAAAATTTAAGAATGGAAAAGATGGGACTATGGATGAACCGTGACCCGGTGCACGGTATACTGCATTAACAGAAAACAATGTGGCATGCGTGGAAGGCTTTATTAGAGAAAATCGTTCAATTTCAAGTAGAGAAATTTCGGAAATTGTTGTTAGGAGTGTAGGATCTGTCCATAGCATTTTTCGTAATCTGGGCTACAGCAAAGTTTGTTCGCAATGGATTCCTCGGCTCTTGTCCAATGAACAAAAATGTATGCGAATGGACTTATCTCTGCAACACCTCACAGACTATAGACAAAATGGTGATGACTTTCTTCTGTGAATAGTTGCTGGTGACGAAACTTGGTGCCATTACTACGATCCATCCAATAAGTTATCGTCGTTGCAGTGGAAACATTCAAGTTCATCACCACCGAAGAAGTTTAAAGTACAACCTTCTGTTTTTGGAAACTGGAGTAAATGTCAATGCAAATCTGTACAATGAAACTTTGAACAAACTTCATCAAGTAATAAGACGGAAACGTTCAGGAAAACCTACGCGTGTGGTCATTTTGTTGCACGACAATGCTAGGCCTCAATTGTTAATGTGGCAAAAGAAAATTTTCAACGAAAGAAATGGAGGGTTTTGAAGCCTCCACCCTATAGCCCTGTGATTAAATTGTTGAATAAATAATTTATAAATTAAAGATGGGTTTCAATTGAACACATCTGGTAGTAGACATAGCTATACATAATGTAGTTGGACTTTTGTACATATGTAAATATACTGTATACGAGGTCTGATCAAAATATATCCAGAACGTTTTCATAAGTTTGTAATTACCGAACACTGAGAGATGTGGCTTTGCATAATGTAACCTTAGCATGTAATCTTTTTTGGTGACATATGTATAACTGTTTGGTGCATTTATCATGTCCGAAAAAAGTGACCAACGAATTTGTATCAGATTTTGTCAAAAACTTGGAGACACTTGCAAAATACATATTTAAAGTTACAAAATGTCTACGGGGAAGATTGTATGAGCCGTGCACAAGTTTACGAGTGGTATAAACGCTTTACAAATTGTAAAAGTGCTGAGATTGACCCCGTTCTGAAAGACCTACGACCAGCAAAAGTGAAAAAAATATTGAAGCTATGCACAAAGCTGTGCGGATAAATCGCTGAATCACTATTCGTGAGTTATTATCAGACCTATACATTAATTTCGGTTCACTTCAATCAATTCTTACCAATATTTGGGTATGAGACGCGTCTCAATTTGTACCAAATCTCCTCACACTTGAGCAAACAAATGCCCGTGTTTCAGCTGCTACTGAGTTGCTTGAGTGCGTCAAAAATGACGAAAACTTTGTAAAAACAATCGTAACTGGCGACGAAACGTGGGTTTATGTGTATGATCCCGAAACTAAGGCCCAACCTTCATAGTGGAAGATCCCAAAGTCTCCCAGACCTAAAAAAGCACGACAAAGCCGCAGCAATGTTAAGGCGATGCTGACTGTTTTTGTCGATTACAAGGGAATTCTGAATCACGAATACGCTCCATCGGGACAGACAATCAAGTATTACTGCCAAGTTCTGCGATGTTTGAGGACGCAGTTCGTCCGAAAAGGCCGGACTTGTATGAGAATGGCGAGTGGCAATTGCATCATGACAATGCCCCTGCCCACGCATCGCAACTTGTGCAGCAGTTTCTTGCTAAGCACCGTATTCTACAGGTCCGTCAGCCACTCTATTCGCCAGACCTTGCTCCCAGCGACTATTTTATATTCCCGAAAATGAAATTTCATTTGAAAGGAAATAGATTTCAAGACATTGAGGAGATACAGTAGAACACGACAAAGCAGCTGCTCGCTATTTCAGAAGAAGGATTTAAAAAATGTTACGAGCAATGGCAGCAACCCTGGTTTAAGTGTGTGGCTTCGGAAGGGGATTACTTTGAAGGCGATTAAATATTAATTTCATAAATCTTGTAATTTCTTTTTAAATGAAACCATTCTAGATACATTTTCATCAGACCTCGTATACCAATATCGAGTAGAATCTTTCTTTAAAGTCTATGTATACAAACAAAAACAATTCGCAGTTCTGCAATACTAAATGACAAAAACTCAAAATATGTAGTCAGAAGTATATGTTGCTGCTATCTGTAAAGAATATTAATTCAACCACAGTTTAAGAAAATTATGTCGCATCTGGAAAAACATGTCATAAATACGTAAATTTAAAACTTGATAATAATAATAAAACACATTGCTCATACCAATTATTACCAATTACGAAGAAATCGCAAAAATATTCATCTTATCTTTCTTTTTGCTGTATGATAATTCTGGTCTATAAGAATTTAATGTCTTAAAGGGGAATTCCCGAGATAGTAGGTCGATAGTAAGGGCAATGCCAAGCATCGTATGGCTTTGATAAAAATAGTTTGAGGTTGATATTACGCATGTGTTGTAAACATGTACAAATAATAATAACTGTTTATAATTAATTATATTTGTCAGGAAACACAAAACAATAGCTGTTAGCTCAAGTCCTTGTAATCGTAGTTACGGTACTGCTTTATAACTTCTTCTTTTTTATCTTCTTCTTCTTTTGTATATAGGTAAAATGGCCTGTCAATTACCTCTAATTAGCAGGTTCTGTGAGCCCGTTAGCGCGTTAGACTTCTACGCTGAAGGTCCTGGATTCAATTCCCAGTACCGGAACTTCGGGTTTTTAACGGCCGTTCTCCCTCGCAAGGCAATGGCAAACCCGCGAGGTATTTTGCCTAGTAAATCTTCTCTGGAGTAGCAGTGTTTACACTTCCCGTGGTTCGGAACCTACGTTAAGCTGTAGGTCCTCTATGTCTGTGGCACTCTAAACGCGCAACACAGGCATAGAAGCGAAGATCGCTACGCCTAATAAAAGATAAAGCACTCGAAGAGAAGATAAACTTCAAGCTGATGGTAATCAAACTGTAAACTTCAAAAAATAATTAAACTTAACTTAATATTTCAATTCAACCCAAGTGTAAAAATGTAAATTCCAATAATAATTCTCGAAGAATATTAACCTTATTTGTAACAGAACGAAAGTTTACACCCACATATTATTGGGTAGGTATAATATTCTATATTTACTTAGTTCTATTAAATGTAAACGAACAATTAGAACAGTTACTAACTTGAACAATGGAAATAAATTCTCTATTTGAAACTGAACCTATATTTTCCTTTATCTCAACATTTCTAATTTGTAGAGAATCTTGATTTTCTTCAGCCCATGAACTAATAACGCCTGTATCACTGCTTACTTTCATATCGTATCCCTCATTCTGAAGGTGCTGATGCATCGTAGATCTTGTAGATGAACTGTGAGAAGGCTCACCTATTATTATACGAATTTCTGTCTGCGATTTCTAATTTGTTGTTGAATGAATCCCCAACATATCTCTCTGCCACTGTTGTGAATTTCCATCCACCGTGTCCCTTTAAGCCAAGCACGTCAGTAAAGGTCCTTCTAAATGAATGCCTAGTGTAAGCACTAGGATTTTCAAGTTTGAGGAATTACGAGCCTACTATTTGATTTACATATTTTCCTAATTGATCTTTTAAGAAAACCCTTCAATTTTTTCTGTATTTTTAGATCTAAGATTGATGTATTTTCTAATTAATCCAATCAAATTGATATGTATCTCTTCTCTGTTAATAATTGTAAAGGAACATCGCATTCCATTTTCCGAATCTGCTATTGTTACTATAATTCGTTTGATATATATGGTGCTTTTTAACATGGAGTACTCACCCCATATACTACATTCAATTTTCCGGATTTATCCAAGAATTAGGCAAGCAACACTTATCTCTCTCTGTAATACTATCTGTATTCTTTTCATGCCACCATTCTTTAAAAAACTTGCATGCGGCCGTATACCTTCCTTGGGATTTCACAGGCATACAGTTAGAACAGGCAGCTTTAGCGGCTTTCTCTATTTCGCCACTTATTAAGTTATCCATTTTTTACATAAAAAACAAAACCCTTACAATTATGTAGCTGTAGCCAAGGAAACTTGCAAAGTAGTATTTGATTTAACTAGAAAAACTATTATGAATATTTGGACACTCAGACGGTCCTGGAATCTTCTGCTAAAGACGATTTCGTTCTTGACTGTGGCACATATCAGGGTGCATTACAAATAAATCGTAACGTTTGTTTGATAGCTACAGGTTTCATGATGGTTCTGTGTAATAGAAATTTGCTTTTTCCCAAGGTAGGTGTTTCTACTCGTTAAACAGTACACTTAAATTGTAACCGCTTGTTCCAGATGTGTTTTGCCCACATCAGATGTATATCCAAACAGAAGCCAAAATATTTGAAGTTTTCGTCTTGAGGACTGTTACTTGTACTTATAACACCTTAGAACCTGTTTCTATTCTAAGACTAAAGGTGATATAGGTGCACTTTGGAGTTTGATATATGGCCTTTGTCACTGTGACGACAACATAGGTATCTTTATTTTCACTGGGGTACAGTCAATTGTATGGATATCGGTGGTGGGTACCTTTCGTGCTTTACAAGGTGGTATCTGACTATAAGGGTGGTATAAGTAAGTTTTGATTTTGAAGGTCAAGCCATCATGCCGTGCTTTATCAAACACGTTAGAGAAATTTTGAAAGGCAACTGAGCAGTAGCGCTTGTTCTCCAAAACTTTGTAAAACTTTTTGACAACTTTATGACTTGCTAGATGGTGCAGTGTTGCGCTCTGTGCCAAATTTGATGATTTAGCAATATGAGTTTTTCTTCCAGAAAAAGCTTAAAATTTTGACTGGGAAAAGTGAAAATAAAAATGAAGGAGAGTGTGATCATACAGTATAAAGCTACATCTGTTTGCTCACTGCAGGATTTGTTTATAAGAACTATTTGATGCAATTTTAATGTTGAGAAAAAAGTAATACAATCTCAGGATGGTATTATAGTATATGACAAGGATTATGTGTATACGTTCCTGTGGCAACTCTTTTTGATTGTACTTGTGATCAGGTCTTACCCCTTGCTTTCTTGGCACTGATATTAGTTGGTTGCAATGACAAAGCAGATAAAACCCTAATGCTAAAAAATAATGGACTTTCCGATAGCGATTGCTTTACGTTTACAACAACAATAATAATATTCCAGAAGTTCGTAATGACCTAAATGGACATTCCCAAGATACGAATGTTGACCTTACGGTTAAGCCATAATCACGTCTTGATAAAAACTGTATCAATAATTTGCAGTATGGTCTGTTTACTATTACATTAACATAATAAACTAATAATATCTATTGATAAATCTTAAATGTGTATAGTCTGGCATAAGATATAAGCCTGCATGTAATGAGTTTGTTATCAGGGCAATATTAAACAATTGTTGCATGTGAATTTTTCGAAAGGGGTCCCAAAAAAGTTTCATTAAATGCGAAGGAGCAGTTTTAACTGTTTGTCTTCGTTGACTGCATGTTGAAATTTTTGCTCATGTTGAGCTGTTACATGCTTTTCAAGGTTATCTTTAAATGTATGTCCCATTTAACAAAACTTGGTAAGTGTTGTACAATATCTTTTTACAATTTCGAAGTTTTACTAATTATTCTGTAGCTGTGTGCAGGGTAAATCTTTTTTGCGAAAATGTTAAAATTTGTAAAGAATTTTTGCCCTTCGTGTTATTTTTGGAACAGTAATTGCTTTTAAAGATCTACACACATTGGTGGTAAATGGAAAGAGTCAGCAGTAGAACAGTTACTGGAGAGAAGGCATCTGGAATAAAGGAAACTTGATTAAAGGATACAGCAAAACATGGCTCAATAATAAAAGGAAATTACCTTGGAAAAAAAACATAGAAATCTACAAAGCTCAGGAAAAAAGACTATATATGGAAAAATTTTTTAGCCATACATAGACGCAACAAACGAAGTTTAAATATGGTATTATTTACTACATCAATTTAAAGAAAGGATATGTGTAAATTTTGCTTTACGAATATCACTAATATTTAATGATGTATAACAAAATATACTTTTATTCATGTTATTTTTTCTAATTTCCTGGGGGATCGGTACTGGGTCCCGGTCTCCATTTGCCATTGGGGATCAAATTAATGGCACTCCTCGAATTACGGTCGCATTAGAGGAGTATCAAGACCATAAACAAAAACTTTCACACACAACAGGCAAGCCAAGTATGGTTTCGCACCAACACGGTAACCCGCAGAGGCGGGCCCTGTTGTGCATAGCACAAACTAGCTTAGCCTTGCCCCACACCGCCTCGACACTGCGCAAGCGGTACAAACGAGGATCACGATAATAATAATAAAAAAAAACAGTTGTCTTCACATACCGAGAATTTCTGACATTTCCGTATTTGTTGTTGTTATCAAGGCATAATTAATTTAAAATATTAGGAGGATATGGTTAGAATCAATAAGAAGAAAAGGATCTCTGTTCAACAATTCGATTGAAAGGTTGTACGTCATTTTCTGGGAAAGATGCTCCCCACGACAGTTGCTCGCCATACGTTTGCTCAACAGCCAACTTGCTCAGTACTTGCTTACGCAGTACTAAGTATAACTGCACCAATGCAGAAAAACTTGTTTATATTTTGTTAGGCACTACGTCGAGTAATTTTGAAACTAGGATGCTGAAGAAATTCCTATAGGAGTAATATCTTGTTTTATTGTTCTAGAAAATACAATAACAGCTAACCCTGCTCTGACTTCGTATTTCGTCAAGGAATTGACAAATTTAAAAATTACCAACAACAAATACTAAATGCCTACAGAGAATAAATATTTTTAAGAATAAATTGCTTGTCCAGCAGCTGCCCGGTGAGCAATCGGCTTGGCGAGCAAATAGTTACCAAGCATAGAGATCCGCGAGCAAACGGCAGGCAAGTAAATGGTGGTGAGCCAACGGTGGGGAGCAAACGATGACGAGTAAGTGGGCGGACACCTACTGAAATATCAGTCTAAACCTTTGCGCTCGAAGCACACTTCTTGGTTTTTACTTTCGACAACCAAAAATTGACAATTTATATTTAGATAACTGTGAACTATGTTAGTTTACCGAAAAGCCGTCCATTTAATTAATAAGGTTTAACTTAATACGACGAGTTATTTTACTTTGACATTTACAGTGTAATCAGGGCTTTTCTTCATTAGTAAAACTTTGTTTAAATGCCACAGTTACGATATAACTTTCGATCGAAAGCATGTATTAAACGATAATATACAAGCTAAACGTATAGCAGCTTATATAATCTGTTGGTGATTACCTTTAATTGTATAAAGTAGATGCAAAAAGTTAACAAAACGGAAGAAGCGATTTGCTCAGACTTTCTCAAGCTTCTATATAAAAGCTTCATATTAATAGTATAATAAAATAATACAGATAAAAATCACTGCAATGTTAAAAATAACGCGTAGCTATAATATAGATAGGCACTTTCACATTAAACGCCGAATCAACAAACCCTGTAATTATTTAATATCCATCCCAAACAATCCTATACTTCAAATATCTTTGCATATTTACGAAAGTTTGAATATGATGACGGTGAAGATTGTTAACATTACTGGATGAACATTGAACAATTACGTCGTACTCTTACTTAGTGCAATTTTTAATAACTACTTATGGACCGCAACTGTGACCCACAATGTTTTAGTCGGAACATCTTAATTCAACCAAGTGTTGCCATCACTAGGTATGGAGATCTAACAAACGAAGTATGAGATCATGTTAACAAAGGTACGGTAGTAGCTGGCTGAAAGAAGCACATGAGCAACGATTGCAAACCACATGTATGTTAAACTAAGATGACAAATTCGACCGATTGCGGAAATAAATGCTCAGTTCGGGAGCTGTATAACTGAACTTCGGCAGATGAGCAGGCAACTTTAAGCATTTGCGAATTGCGCAGTCCACAAACTATCCAGTTAATTCTTGCTTCAGTGTTGCTGCATATTGAAAATACTTAAGACTCCTACAAGAGATTCGAAAACAGGGAGTAACAATATTATTGAATAATTCAACATTACCCGAAAATGGCAGATCCAGGAGAATCTGTAGAACAGCAGAAATGAAAAAGCTAACAGATATAGTAGGAAAGGAATAAGAAATACGAAGCAAAGCTATACATCGGGGGTCGGCAACTTCTTCAAGGGATCTGGCCACTTGAGTAACCAATAATTGGTAACTAGCAGGTGGAAGGCTGATGTGATGCGAGACCTCTAAGAAAAAGATTTTTGTAAGCTTTTTCGATCCACGAAATCTTGAACCCACTTTTGCGGAAAGGGTATTGGAGCCGGGATGGCACACATTCAGTGTGTCTGTTGGCAGTGACTACATTTCCGAGAAATACCTGCGAGCTATTGGGGTTGTGGTTCTAGTATACGTCACGTTCAGTAATTATACAATCAGTTTTGCGATTAGTGAAACCAATAGAATGAACTCATCGAAATGTGAAGCAAACTCCTACAAAATTTTCACATTTTTTTGCACATGTTACTAAATTGCTTCCTACTTAGTCCTAATTTTATATTATCCCGACTTAAGGGTTAACGTTCTATCAATAATAATAATAATAATAATAAAATCACCAATAAAAGCAAAAAATAAGTTATAAAATCGACCCCCGCAACGATAGGGTTTCTTTAGCAAACATTACACGGCCCGCACAAATAAGAGTTTTTGACGAAACTACGAGGGCGAAACGAAAGGTCCTAAATGGCCGCGGGTTGCCGACCCGTGACCATCAATGTAAGACAGGATACATCGTGATATAGATCAGATAGCGAAGAAGGAGGATGAACATTAACAGGCTAGCAGGAGACAAGAAACCCTACGGACAGAGACTCCTAAAGCGCTGGAAACGAAGCTTGCAATCAACATCGCAAGCATAAAAAGAACTACAGAGATGTTGTGTACAACAACCTTAAAAGCTTATTGAATACGTAGAAGAAGGTAAAGAATATAGACAACAATTCGGGATGAGGGGATTTTGATGGACATTTTTTTACAATTGTTAATCTGCAATTTTGAAATCACGACATTCTGTATAAAACGCATGTGATTTTTGTCGAACTGTCTAGCTTCAAAATGAAGATCACTGTACTTCTTTTTAATTCCAAACGCGTTACTTAAATACAATAAAGTTTTAAATTATTTCATAATTCCCAAACATCGCAATCGTACGCTTCCAAAGCGACTGAAGTAGTCAAAAAATATTCATACACTTCCATTTTATATAAAGCGTTTTAAACGCAAATTAGACAAGTTTTTATCACAATTTTTTCATTAAACATTTTTTCTAATTACATATCAAATATTTAATTGTTTTCCTAATTTTCTAACATCTATATTACGGCCGCTACAACTATTTGAAAATTCCACTTCTAACGTTCGTTTACCCAAAAACCATTTATCGACTTGCCTTACACTTAAATTGTTGTAGCGCCCTGACGCATTAAAAATAACGGGTGTTCAATAAGTCTGGAAGTCCTGGATGTTGCGGATTGGAAAGCGTATGTCTGTTCAATCTCAAACATAATATTTTATTATTTATTTGACTTACGGCAAATTCAGGAATAAGAAACATTTGCAGTGAACTCTTATCTTCGCACTGGGCAACGCAATGAAAACAAATACTGAAATTGTTCCCTGGTTATTATTATTATTACAAGCTATACATTTCCGGGGAAACTGTAGCTGCTTCTTAGCTCTGTTGATCCATTTGTCGTGGTGGATAAGACCACATCTTCTGTTTGCGCTCTATCTTTCCTACAGGTCCTGGTGCGTTTTAGCCTGGTTTACAATTTTCTTCCATTCTTTCTATCTTTAATCCGACTTTTACAGTTTTGTATCTTCATTATCCTTATATCCTTTTCAGTTTGATCTTTCCATCTTGCTTTTGGCCTCCCTTGCGGTCTTCCTTCTGTTGGGCTCCACTCGGTTATTACTCTTACCGGTTCTTTATTGTCCTTCCTATATACATGACCATACCATCGTATTCTTTGTGCTTTGAAGATCCTAACTATATTTTCTTCTTTTAGCAGGGTCTCTATTTCATGGTTCATCAATTGTCTTATTTCATCATCTTCTATCTTTTTTGGCCCCATTATTATTCTTATAATTCTCCTTTCGAATATTTTAAGTTGTTCCTCTTCTTTCTGTGTTAGATTTGCTGTTTCCGCTGCGTATGTTACGATGGGTCTGATGATTGTCTTATAGATTCTTATTTTTGTGTTTTTGCTTAGTGTCTTGTCTTTCATTAGCTTTTTGTTGGCATAGAAAGCTTTGTGTCCTGCTTGTATTCTCTCTTTAATATTTATTCTTTCGCCTCTTCTATGTATTGATACTCCTAAATACTTAAATGTCTCTACTTCTTCAAAATTATGCTGTCTGGTTCTTAGTCCTGTAAACCTTACTTTCTTTTGTCTACTGCAGTGCATGTATTTTGTTTTCTTTTCATTAATTGATAATCCTTTTTCTTTCGCTTTTTCTTCTATTATTGTAAATGCCTCTTCTAGGTCCCTTCGACTCCTTGTTACAATTGCTACATCATCAGCGTATGCTATAATCTGTACGGATTTCACATTGATTACTCCATTACTTTTCACGTTTTTAACTATGTCATCCAATGATGTTATAAACAGTAGTGCAGACAAGGCGTCCGTCCCCTTGTCGTACTACTCTATTTATGTCAAAACCGTCTGAATTATTCTGCCCTACGATGACCGTTGCTTTTGACTTTTGCATTGTCATTCTAACCAATTTTATCAGCTTTTGGGGTGTTTTTATTAGTTCTAGGTCTTGCATTATCTTTGTCCTTCTCAGTTGGTCAAATGCCTGCTTGAAATCTATGAATAATATATGAATATCTATGTCAAGTTCATAGCATTTCTCTATGGTTTGCTTCATTATGTGCAATGCGTCGATTGTGGATTTGCCTTTCCTGAAGCCAAACTGGTAATCTCCGATCACTGTTTCTGTATGTTGTGCTAATATTTCTTTTAACAGTGCTGTTAATATTTTATATGTGATATTTAACAACGTTATCCCTCTATAATTTATACATTTTGTTAAGTCGCCTTGTTTGGGAATGGGCATTATCATTCCAAATGTCCAGTCCTCTGGCATTTTTTCCTCTTTCCAAATTTTAACTGCTAGCTTGTGTATCTTTTTATGCAGTTCAATACCTTCTTTTTTAATCAGTTCTGCACTTATTCGGTCTGTGCCTGTCGCTTAATTATTTTTAAGTTTACTTATAGTTTCCGCTACTTCTTCATAACTCGGACTTTGCTCCAGCTTTTCTGATC
>JABXWE010034481.1:0-38848 GCA_014611495.1 Limonius californicus
CTAACGTAACCATATTATTTAACACTGTTCCATATTCCTTAACACTGAACCATATTTCCTAACACTGAACCATATTTTTCAACCCTTAATCATATTTTTCAAGATTCAATCGCTTATCTTAACACTGAACCATATGTATTAGCTGATCCATCTTTCTTAATACTGCACCATATTTATTAGCACTGAGTCATATGTTTTAATACTGAAGAATATTTCTTAACACTCAACTACATTTTTTAACATTGAATTACAGGTCTTAATAGTGAACCATATATCCTAAAACTGAACCATAGTTTTTAATACTAAATCATATTTTTAAGATTCAATCATATATCGTAATACCGAACCATATTTTTTACCACTGAACCATCAATGTCAACATTGCACCGTATTCCTCATCACTAAACCATTATTTTTAATAATCAACTGTATCTATTAACCATGAACCATACATCCTAATATATCCATATTTCCTAACGTAACCATATTATTTAACACTGTACCATATTCCTTAACACTGAACCATATTTCCTAACACTCAACCACATTTTTAACATTGAATTACATTCCTCAACACTGAACCATCTATGCTAACAAAACCATATTTCCCAACAAGACCGTGTTTCCTAACACTGAATCATAATTTTCTACACTGTACTACATTTCTTGCCACTGAACCATATTCCGCAATGCTAAACCATTATTCTTAATACTCAACCATATATCTTCACCCTAATTCATATTTCTTCACGCTGAACCATATCCCTCAATACCGAACCAATATTCTTAATACTCAACCATATATCTTCACCCTGAAAGATATTTTTTAACATTGAATCATATTTCTCAAATTGAACTAGATTTCTTCAACACTAAACAATTATTGTTAATACTCAACCATATATCTTCAGCCTGAACCGTAAACCTTAACACCGAATCACATTCCTCAACACTAAACCAAATTCCTCAACAGTAAATCGTTATTCTTAATACTCAACAATATATCTTTACCCTGAACTATATTTCTTAACACTGAACTACATTCCTCAACACAACCAAATTCCTCAACACTGCACCAAATTTCTCAACACTAAACCACATATACATCTCAAAATTGAACCATATTCCATCAACACTAAAGCATTATTCTTAATATTCAACCATATATCTTTACCCTAAGCCATGTTTTTAAGACCCAACCATATTCCCCAATACCGAATCATATTCCTCAACACTGAACCAAATTCTTCAACAGTAAACCGTTATTCTTAATACTCAACAATATATCTTTACCCTGAACTATATTTCTTAACACTGAACTACATTCCTCAACACAACCAAATTCCTCAACACTGCACCAAATTTCTCAACACTAAACCACATATACATCTCAACATTGAACCATGTTCCATCAACACTAAAGAAAGCATTATTCTTAATACTCAACCATATATCTTTACCCTAAGCCATTTTTTTAAGATCCAACCATATTCCCGAATACCAAATCAAATTCCTCAACACTAAACCACATGTGCACCTCAACATTGAACCATATTTCATCAACACTAAAGCATTATTCTTAATACTCAACGATATATCTTCACTGTGAACCACATTTTTTACCTTGAATCATATTCCTCAATCATATATCTTTACCCTAAACCATGTTTTTTAACACCCAACCATATTCCCCAATACCGAATCACATTCCTCAACACTGAACTGAATGTTTCAATACTAAACCATTATTCTTTATACTGAGGCGTATATATTCACCCTGAACCATATTTCCTAATGTAACCGTATTTTCTAATATTGGACGATATTTTTGAAAACAACTGTATTTCTGAACACAACCATTTTTGTGCCAGTGATGTACCTATAGCAAAACATTGTTGCGAATAGAAACAATATCCATAACCCATTGGTCAAAAGTTATGAGGAAATGCACCTCTTTGTGTAATACTCAATAGCACACTATTGTATATCCATATGTGTATTTATTTGAATACTTCAGTACTTTGAATATTCTTATTGGTACTTCAATATTATAGATACTTTTGATACGTTGATGATATTGCACATTAACTGTTTCCTATAGGTATTTCCTAGCTCTAATGATGTGAATACATATAAAAGACTAAAACAAATATTCATTTGCAATATATAATACCGTTTTTAGGCACTTCAAACTCATACGGGGTGTTTGAGATTTGATATTTATTGCAAAATGTCTTTATAGGTTTACTTATAAACCCCGAATGGATCTACACAAGAACATTTGACATATTGAGCAGTCAATTCACGTCAGCCTGTTATTTAACCTGGCTTTTTATTACTAGCATATAGAAAAATGATAGGAATAGTCACATAATTGATTGCATCAAGTATTTGTCTTGACATTTGCACATAGAGTGTGAGCATTTCAACTATTACCTTGTATTTTAATACCGGTAATGGGAGCAGTTCTATGATTACCACGCATCTATTTTGATCTAGATAAATTATGGAAATGGTGGCAGCGTAAATTACGGTTCTGATCAATGAACCGTAATTCAAAAGCTTACATTATTTACTTTATGTTTTGTAGATAATTGAGAATTCGTTGTAGTATCTACAAAATTATGCACCACGCGTGTTGGTTTTTCATAATTCTTAGTAATTTTACGCAGTGGTGTGTAATTTATTCATGGTGATTCACTATAATCGATTTTGATACGTGTATGTTCGGTATAAGAAGGCGATAGAAATCTTGATAGCCTATTACAGTATATTTTATACAAGTGGTAAATTATCTTTCAATCTATTCAAATACCCTACTTTTTGTAAATTAAAAATTGGCTAGAAAGTACCTTAAAATTGGTTAAAATAAGCATTTTCCGTTTTTATTATGCTGCCTTTCTACATACTATTTTTTTATTGGATGACATGTTCAAGATTTTAAAGTGCGAAAAATCAAGAAAGTAGTTAAATTTAAATAGTGATAAATTTACTAAAATTTGTATTTCGCGAACGGAGTTTTAAATATTCAATAGCATTGATATGGACCGGTGATAGCGGAATGGTCTAAGCATTTATTTTTAAAATTATGGTAGTAAAGGTATTGGGGTTTGATTCCCAGGGTTTCCTAGGTCTAGTAGTGGATTAAGTACAACTGTTATATATATATATATATATATATATATATATATATTGCTGTGTTTATCCCTTAAATAATTATAATTATCGCCCCACGTTGGTAGCGACAAAAGGTTGCTATGGTATAAACAAACAACTTACGCCAACTAGCTTAAACATAAAACTGTTCTCTGGGAATTACTCGTGGCTTCGTCTCGTTCAAAAAGTTCAAAACATTAAACAAAAATACCTCATGCAAATTCTTTTAACCCTCACTTTGTGTTAATGTCACCGTAATTAGTTCATGTTTTATCTGCACCAACCTTTACACTGTAGTTAGTCACGCTAAAATGCCCCTGGACAGATACCCATCCGGTACACAGACTGCATTCACCTCTACTTAGTTGGTACAGCTCTCCGTGGACTGCCGGCTTTTCCCGTCACCTCGTTCTTCACCATTTTTTATTTGCGATGATTGAAACCACACTTCATTTGATGATGCTGTATTCTCTTTTAAAATATTACAATTTTTATGACATTCCAGTCAAAAAGACAAAAGTAATCTCCAATTCAAAATTTAGTAATCGTTGACGGAAGAGGTTATTTTGAGACGGAAAACACGTCTTGCCTCGACGGCGATTCAAAAGTGAATGAAAAATTATTTAATCGAATTTAAAAGCTTAGTTTTGCTTGACAACCTAATTTCATTGGTAAAGATTATGACAGATGGGAGAACTGTTAAGCTGTCAAATCCCATTTTTAAAAATATTATTAATTTACACAACAAATCTTTTAACTTTAACTGTTAGGTGCCACTTTTGCCCAATTAGCATTTAAGCCCGCCATTATAATATCACAGCAATATCTATATAGAATTGATTTAAGTCGACTGGAAAATTGACGTAAAGCTACCACCTTTTAAATTTAAGACTTATGTTAGCTGATATTTCTTGTTGGTAACACTTTTGTGGTTTTGTTGACAGTGCGTGCTGTACCTGTGGGCTCTCAAGCTTTGTTTCCCTACAACGCTTTTCCTTCTACGTGGAAATCACGAGTGCCGCCATCTCACAGAGTACTTCACTTTCAAACAAGAATGTAAGTACGCTATAAACGTTAAAGTTTTTTGCTTCTTTTAACAGTGGGTGCTTCGAATCTCGTTGTTGAAATTGTTTTCGATATCTGAATGTTGCTGATGGATTGATTTAACGTTTTAGAGTCTCAACATTGTATTAAATAGGTCGAGCAATAAAAATTGCTGTACTAATGGGAAAATTTAGTTTTCATTTCGCAGCCGTCAAGTTTTACGAGCTTGGGTGTTCTCATTTGCGTTATTATTCGTTTTGAAATTGTTTTAATTGAAATAAATTGACGCACAAAATATGAATGTAGTGAGCATCCACGTAACTCATGTAAATGCGCATTGTTTGCTAATCAAATTGTATACCCTCAGGGAAAACAGATGGTAATTCAGTATCAGTTACATTAAACTCTGGTATGCTTTAACGAGTTAGCGATAATCACTTTAAGCGTCTATTGCTGAAGGCAAACGAGAAGTTTGATATCGCCTGAAGGCTCCCAGGCGCCGAACTGCCAAATTCTCTCAAAGTTGTGTCAGATTCGCTTGCCAAAGTCCGAAGAAACTTCACTTCTTGACCAGTTTCCTCCTTTTTGATTGAAGTCCTGGTCTTTGATAGGCGGTGGGCATTGGTGGGCTTTTGCCTTTCGCTTTCTTCGGGAAAACATTTTATTGGAACATAATTATTTACGTACACACATTTATACAGGTTGAATGGGGAAATGGGGAAGCAAATGCTGCGTGTCAGCCACGTCAATACATCAGAATGCAAAACCCTTGTCGAAAACTACGATAGGACAGAACGCGTGAAATTTCTAAGACATTTGCGGATGTAAGATACAGAAGCATTTCCTTTCTGATGGCAAGGACCGCTCAATAGATGTCGAATTCTAAAGCATTGACCTGTATTTATTGTTATTGACTGATCTGAAGCAACTATTTTTATTTACAGCGCTTCAATTCTGGTTGGTTGAGGGTCGTACGCCATTTTAAATAAATACACATAATTTGAAAAATACTATTAATGCGTTAGGCTTCTATGGTCGGGTCTGGGTCTCAAATCACTGCATAAGCGTATCACAGGCGTTCTTCCTTGCAAGGAAATAAACCAGTAAGGTTTTCTATCTAGTAAGTCTTCTGTGGGGACGGGTTGCACCGCTAAGCTGTAGGTCCTGCATATTCACGGCAACGTAGGAATACGTCTTTAACAGATGAAGCACCGGAAGAAGAAATAGATTGTGGTAAATACCTTAAAAAAAAATTGTGAATATGAGGTAACATTTGTACAGAGTCAATTAGGTACACGAGACAGAGAGAAACTCATAGAAAGAAATCATGTTGAAGAAAAAGAAATCAACTTTGTGAAAGGCAAAGCGTAATGGAAACAGAATGAATATGGTAGATATGGTGAAAACAGAAGTGATAATTTCAGTGTGTGTAGATTAGAGAAGAAGGAATCAGTTCGCTAGATAGAACAGAAAGCGAGAAGATATAGACACAAAAGATCTAACGTACATATTATTAACAAGTTAAATTTCTGAACACATTTTAGAATAATACCATAGAAAAGATGTGGAATAAACGAGAAGAAATATTCTGTGTGGGCTAAAAGAGAAGAACATAAGGATTGGAGATCTACGAAACAGAATAGAATACCTTGCTAATAGTATATCTTGACAACAATTAGAAGGCTGACACAGGTGCAGTTTAAACATGGCAACTCCACAAGAGCACTGTGTCAGGGAAGAGCAACGTTCTGTTATTCGTTTCTTGCACAGGGAAGGGGCGAAACCCATTGATATTCATTTTGGATTGAAGATACAACATGGAAATTCAGTTTTGTTTGTCACTTTAACAAGTGTATAAATGAAGCAACAAGTTCAAAACAGAGGCGATTTCCGCAGCTGATTCTCTCCGACCTGGTCAAACAGATCGTGTTGTGATGCCTGAATCGATTGCGGCAATTGACGCCTTGGTGAAAGAAAATCGTCAGGTCATTCTTGACTGAATCGCTGAAATTTTGAATATGAGCTACGGTTCTGTACATCACATTATGCGTGACATCCTCCAGTTCCATAAAGTGTCAGTAAGGCGGGTATCAAAGCAATCGACTCCAGAATTGAAACAACGACGTGTTGATGCTTGTGAAAAACTTTTGCAATGATATGAAGCAGATGCCTTTCTGGCAAGGATTGTGACTGGGGATGAGTCCTGGATATCATCAACCCGAAACCAAGAGATGAAGCAAAGAAAGGCGTCACACTTCGCCAGAACCCACAAAATTTCACACACTGCTCTAGGCAGGAAATGTTACGCTGACCCTTTTTGGGAAAGCAAAACGGGAAATTTTGGATGACTGCATGCGAATTCTACGAGATAGGATAGAAGGCCTTGCTAATAATATATCTTGATAACAATAAAAAGGTTGACACAGCTACAGTTTAAAATGGCAACTCCTCAAGAGCACTGCACCACGGAGGAGCAACGTTCTGTTATTCGTTTCTTGCACAGTGAACGGGCAAACCCCATTGATGTCCATCGTAGTATGAAGCTACAATTGGAAATTCATGTTGGTCAAGCAGACCATGCGGTGACGCCTGAATCGATTACGGCATTTGAAATCTTGGTGAAAGAAAATCGCCTAAACCCTAATAATTTCGCACACAGCTCTCGGCAGGAAACCCTTTTTTGGATAACTGCATGCCAATTCTACGAGATAGAATGGAAGGCCTTGCTGATATTGATAACAAATAAAAGGTTGACACAGATACAGTTTAAAAATGGCACCTCCTCAAGAGCACTGCACCATGGAGGAACAACGTTCTGTTATTCGTTTCTTGCACAGTGAACGGGTTTAACCCATTGATGTACATTGTAGCATGAAGCTACAATATGGAAATTCATGTTTGTGACTCCAAAAAGTATAGGAATGTAGTGACAAGTTCAAAAATAGGGTGATTTCCGTAGCTGATTCTCTCGAATTGGTCAAGCAGGCCATGTGGAGACGCCTGAATCGATTGCGGCAGTTGAAGCGTTGGTGAAAGAAAATCGCCAAAACCCTAAAAATTTCGCACGCAGCTCTCGGCTTTAAAAATGGCAACTCCTCAAAAGCACTGCACCACGGAGGAGCAACGTTCTGTTATTCGTTTCTTGCCCAGTGAATGGGCCAAACCCATTGATGTTCATTGTAGCATGAAGCTACAATTTGGAAATTTATATTGGTCAAGCAGACCATGCGGTGACGCCTGAATCAATTGCGGCAGTTGAAGCCTTGTGAAAGAAAATCGCCAAAACCCTAAAAATTTCGCGCACAGCTCTCGGCAGGAAAGGTGATGATGACCCTGTTGTGGAGTGCAAAAGGGGAAATGTTAGAAGACTGCATGCCAATTGGAATTACTGTTACTAGTGTCACACACTCAGTACTCATAAGCCTACCATCAGAAGGCGCGGATTTCGAAGTCACATACTGCACGCTCAACGGTGGCATCCATCCAAGATTTCAAGTTTGAGTGTCTACCACATCCTCCCTAATCCCCTGACCTCACCCCAAGCGATTATCGTCTTTGGTCCACTTTGGAATGAAGAAATTTCAGAGCAACGATGAAGTGGTTCAGGCGATGTGATAGTGGCTGAGCACGCGAACATAATAATTTTTTCTTTGGGTATTCAAGCACTTCCAAAACGACGGAGGACGTGCTTAGAGCATAATGGGGACTACGTCGAAAAATGACGTACTTGTTTTTGACATTGCTTCAATAAATGTGATTTAACAACGTTTTTAAGATTTTCATTTGATTTTGCCTGGGACATTGAGTCGGCCAAATAAATTGGGATGTATAGAGAGAACCATGTATGAAAGACAAAGCAGAATTGAGAGAATTAAACAGAACTACTCGATAGATTGACCTTGCGAGGACATATTTGAAATCTATGAAGGCGAGGTTGTAGTACATGACATATTGAATGTAACAAATTTATAGCTAGAGGGTAAACTAAAGAAATACAGTCAGAATGCTATCACCATGATAGAAACCTGAAGAAGTAAATGGGTCCAGAATAGTTAGTTCGTAGGAGGTAAAACTGTGGTATATAAAAATGAAAATATAATGGAAATGTAGGAACCTGGAAGGTTGTAGGTCTTAAAAGTGGCAGTAGAAAAATCGGTAGAGACAGTTGGTTAATTAAATACAGCCAGACCAGATGCTCCGTAGATTAAATTTGGTTAAAGAAGAACTAAGACAAAACATGAATTGGGCAAAACATGCAGAATCAGTGAGTTAGAAAAAATAAGAAGTGCTGGAAGAAGTAGAGATAGAATATGAACTTCCAGAAGCAAATG
Organism: Limonius californicus; assembly: GCA_014611495.1. Classification (NCBI taxonomy): domain Eukaryota; kingdom Metazoa; phylum Arthropoda; class Insecta; order Coleoptera; family Elateridae; genus Limonius; species Limonius californicus. The sequence goes on from JABXWE010034481.1 coordinate 8,532, forward strand.
CTGATAATAAATTTTGATATATCTAAAGAGATTTTAAAGAAGCTTTAAGATAGAGCTGGAGAAAGACTAAGGATAGGACGAGAAAGGATGGTTAAGTTGGTCTTTTTCTTTTCGGAATTTGTCCTTGCAACCTTGCTATAAGTTTCTACTGCAGTAGAAAGGTCTTTCTTTGTTTTATGTGACAATCCTGCCGCTCCCTCGGCTTCCCTACATTGACCTACCATCATCAGTCTATTTATGTAGTATGAATAGACGTCATGGTGACCTTTACTGGTCTTGGTAAAATCAGCGGTCAAAATTATAACATCACCTCGAACCGTTCTAAGGAATAGAAAAAAATCTTCACCTAAGCCGCAGTTCAACCATTTAATAAAATAGTAGCGAATTCCACTGATAGTGGAATTTGTTGCGATTAGGAGGGACTTTAATCTCTATGCAATGGAAAAGAAAAGGAACCCCTAGCGAAGAAATTGTATAACAGTTTTTAAAATTTGTTTTGAGAGATACGAGCCAAGCATAGGCAACCCAAAATACATATGACAAGGAACTGCGATATGTAAATTTTTATTGACGATATTATGAAATAGATATATGTATGATCTACTTGACAGATTCCTGGCTTAAAGGAAGTTCAGTCAACTCAAATAAAGTTTGAATAATATGTATTCGAATGTAGAAAAACCGACATGAGCTTACCAGAGGAATTGAAATACATTTTTTTCGTGACACATCGCTATTCTGCTTATAGAAGTGGTAAATACAAAATAGCGTATGTGATACCAGCAAGATGGTGCCCCCGCGCAATGCCATGAGAAAACATTCAAGCGTTTTAACCAGACATCTCCGATTCGTAATACCACTAATAAAAATGTAGATATCACCTTATTTTGTGATATGTATTTTGGGTTGCTTATTTTTGGAATGGTAGGCTCGTATCCTCCCGTGAATCATCCTGTATATAATGCAGTATCCCGTATTTGTTTACTCACCTTTTCGCCACGGCCATTTGAATTTCCAGCATCTGTGGGATTGTTGGGTAATTATCAAAGGCAATAATATCCTATTCATAACCGTTTACGCTACCACAAACATCAAATCGGGCAAAAATAGCATCGCGATTTAAGGGAGTATTCAAAGGCACATAAAGTTAAAAAATCAGTGAGATTTATAGGGCGGAGGTAATATCATACCTCTCCAATCCCTTTGCTACCCAATACCGACTGAATAGACATCGAACTAAATCCATCCAGTCTGCTGAATTCGAAACGCAAAGGATTGGGTTTTTCTTGCTTTTCGGTTCCCTAATGCGTCCCTTGTTGGTTGTCTTGTATGTCTACTGTGATAACGCTAGCGTGCACCCTTATTATAGTTTCTTCCACTTTTTCTTGCAGCGAGGCAGCTACATCTATATATTGTTTCCTGCTCTATCGCCCCTTTACACTAGTTTTTCCGCGTCTGCCAATTTTCGCCGGAAAGCCTCAAGTACTCGCTTCTTTTTGTCTTGTATGAAAGGAGCTGTGAACTTCGCGATTAATTGGAACTGACCGGATATTATTTAGACAGCACTCTGAAATTACAACTGGCAAAAGGAAAATTCTATTGTAGTCCCTTATAACGCCAAATTGGTCGTTTGCTTGATATAATAATCTGTATAAAGCTGTTTTATATATTGGGTTTCATACAACAGCTGACGGAAAGATGCGCCTTTTTACTTTTCTTTAACACCATTAGGGAGATTGTCATGGCAAGTCGCCTGAATGCGAATCCAATCATTGTTTGCTGTTTGGCTTCAAAACTAAGGTCGTTACAATTTTTTAACTATTTCGGCTTTACTGTATGGAATTTCAAGATCTGGAAATCTCATTAAGATAAACGATAGCTCAACTGAAGGTTCTTTAATAGATGACAATAAAATAAGCCGCATAAATCTGCATATGCATAAAACAAGTACATACAAAAATCGCTGCCAGTGTATGATAAATGGGTGTCCTTTACATTCAGGATTTCTAGAGAGTTGCAAAAGTATAAATATTGTTGGATCGCCCAAAGGTTATTTTTTGGCTGCCATTGCATCGATATTTCTATTTATTGATAGTTTGTGACTATTACCATCTAATGCAACATTGGAGGATCAGTGAAAGCAATTAATTGTCGTAAATATGCAGAATATTTTAAAATAGGAAGGTTTAAGGACATCATTTGTCTACATTTTCAGCTTGAAGCAGTTTCTTGATTAACTGTCTAATTGCGAATTATTGCTGTTGTCTATCTAAAGAAGGTATCATGAATATACCCTTCATTCTGCTATTATTCGTTGCTTTTTTATATAGTTGACCTACCTGTTATTTATTTTTAGAAGCGAGAATGACATTCAATAAGTTTAATTTTCTGTACCAACCGAAGGTATTAACCAGTATCTGAAATGGGATTAATTTTGTTCCCCAACTCGGAATTGAGTGCCATTTTTGGGCAAGCTGGGTTAAAAATGACGTCCGTGAATTCGGACTTCAACCATGATTATTCAAAATTCGAAAATCTGATTAAGATAAACTTTACTGAAGGTCTCTTACGATATATGAAAATAGTTGACGCTACAATGATTAAAACAAATAGGAAAATTTTTCTGCAGATGTTTTCCCTGTACTCATTGTTGCAATCAGTTTCTGAGCCCTTCTGTAAACTTTCGATTACTTTGCTGCTTGTTCGTGAGACAAGCCCAGACAAAATCGTAGCCAGTGTATGTTAAATCGGTGTTCTTTACATTCAAGGTTTATAAAGATGTACTGTAAAGGTTTAAACATTGTTGGTATGGGTCGCCCAAAGGTTATGTTTCTATATATCTAGTAACTGATAGCTTGAGACTATAATGATCTGATGGAAGTATTTACAAAAGAATTTAATTTTTGTAAATATGCGCAGACAATTCCGAGTATGGGAAAGTTTATGCGTTCAATTTTGTTTCCATTTGCAGCTTGAAGCAGTTTCTTGATTGACTGTCTAATTTCGAATAACTAACAGATGCTGTCAATGTAAAAAATATATCATGAATATTCCCTTCATTCAGCTGTATCCAATGCTTTTTATAGCCGACGTCCCTGTCGGTTCGTGTTAGACATGTTTATTTCTTTTTAGAATCCACAATTACATCCAGTAAATTTAATTTTCTGAGCCAACTCAAGATATCAACCGGTATCTGAAAAGTGATTAATTTTGCTCTCCAACTCGGAATTATCTGAATTCAAATTTAGTGTTTTTTTTTGACAACCTGGGTTAAAAATGACCACAAATTCGAATTCGATGTAGGATTATTCGAAATCGAGAAATCTGATTAATAAAAACTTTACTGAAGATGTTTTAATAGATAATGAGTATATTTATCAACTAGGAGAATTTAACTGTAGAGTTTAATCCTTCTCTCATTGCTGTAATCAATCTCTAAGGCCTTCTCTGAGGTTTTGGTTACTTTGCTGCATATCCTTTAAACGCGCACAGACCAAATCGTAGACACTGTATGTTAAATGGGTGTTCTTTACATTCAAGGTTTATAAAAATGTTCTATAAAGGTGTAAACATTGTTGGCATGGGTCGCCTAAAGGTTATGTTTCTATTAATTGATAGCTTGTGACTGTTATGATTTGATGGAATACTGGAGTATCCACAAAGAATTTGGGTAAATATGCATACACAATTTCAATTATGGGAAAGTCTATGCGCTCAATTTTTCAATTTTGTATGCATTATCAGCTTGAATCAGTTTCTTGATTAACTGTCTAATTTCGAATAATTGATGTAGATATAAAAATGATAAGAATATACCCTTCATTCAACTTATTCCATGCTTTTCTATAGTTGGTTCTTGTGAGACATATTTATTTCATTTTCGAATCGAGACTCACATCCACTAATTTTATTTGAGCCAACCCAAGATATCAACCAGTATCCAAAACGGCATTAATATTGTTTCAAACTTGGAAATTTTTGAATTCAAATGAGTGGCGCTGGGTCTTTTAGGAAAATTTTATTGTAGAGATTTGCCCTGTTCTCATTGTTGCAATCAATCCCTGAAGCTTTCTGTCAATTTTTCATTTCTTTGCTGCATGTTTATAGGGGAAGCACAGATAAACTCGTAGTCAGTGTATGTTAAATGGGTGTCGTTTACATTCAGGGTTTATAAATGCATGCTGTAAAGGTTTAAACATTGTTGGTTTGGGCCGCTCAAACAGTATGTTTCTATATTTCTATTATTTGATAGCTTGTGACTATTATAATTTGATGATGCATTTGCTGTATGTCCATTAGACAAGCACAGACAGAATCGTGTAACTGGTGTATGTTAAATGGGCGTTCTTTACATTCAAGGTTTATAAAAACTTGCTGTAAAGGTGTAAAAATTTTTGGCATGGGTTCTAATAATCGATAGCTTGCGACTATTATGATCTGATGGAATGGATGGAAATATGCAGAGACAATTTCATCTATGGGAAAGTCTATGCGTTCAATTTGTCAATTTTGTATACATTTTCAGTTTGTAATTTGTTGATGAATTGTCTAATTTAGAATAATTGACGTTGTTGATGTAAAAGAGATATGAAAATACCCTGAATGAATATATGCATTGTTTTTTGATACTCGGCCTCCCTGTCGATTTTTGTTAGACATATTTATTTCATTTTAGAATCGAGAATGACATTGAGTAAATTGAATTTTCTGAGCCAACCCAAGAAATCAACCAGTATCTGAAATGGGATTAATTTTTTATATTTTCATGTTCAGTTCCACTTTTCGCACTTGTTAAGGCATGATATACTCCTGAGAGTTTCACAACTCGTATCCAAGCGTAAACAGTTCAGGAGTTTCCAGGGTTCTTTCCGTTTTTCGACGTTCGATGGGCACTCTGCCCGCTACGTGACTTCAGGATCAATTTCTGTCTGCAGGAACTTTTCGGAAGCTATAATTATCGAAGTATTGGCGAAGAAGTGTCAAAATAAATTTAACCTCGCGACGGAGGAAGTACCGAAATAGAGCCGTAGATTAAATTTAGACTCTATCGATCAAAAATGATTTTAAAAGCTTTTGTTTGTTTCGGCAGTTTGGCGTTTTGGAACATAAATTGGCCCGATAATTTCAGCGCTGACTCTGCATCACATAAATTCGCATAAGTACGTTGAAATTTTGTATATCTGCGGTGTTAATTTTGATAAACGATTAATCACAATTAAGCAAACGCTTTAATAAGTTTGTCCTATAACTCTCGTGTAAATAAGCGCTATTAAACAGGAATTCCTAAGGGGTTCGTGCAAGTAGATAACAACTTTCAGAATTGATATTTATTGCCAACTTCCGAAGAACAAATTGCCAGTCTTAACTATTTCTGCACCTTCTTATATTGTGCCAATAAATATATGAGCGTTAATAACAATAACTACCATTAAAACACGGGAAGAAAATTGCGGTTGGTTGATTTACTGTTATCTGTAGAATTGTAGCGTGTTTCAGATACTTTGAGAAAATTGTGGCAATCTAGAACAACGCCCATTAGGAAAATTGAAAATCATCAAAATGATCTGAAAACGATAATAGAAAATTGTTTTAGACGAAATCAGTATTTGTTTCTTCGGGTAATACCAAGCTAGTGGTATTTCAGAAATGTCCGTGTATTGAAGTTTAAAAACTATAATACCCTGGTGTAACCTGAAAAATGGTAACCGCCCTATAGATTACCAAATGTCAGGGAGCAATAACTTTAAGGAAAGATGGGAAAGGGTCAAACGTGATGGGGTGTTGTTACAGTTCCTAAATTTTATCAAAAAAGGGTTCTAAGTTATTATTAAAGGAGATAAAATTGCAAATAGTTGTAGGCAATACGAAAACTAGGAACTGTGTGTGCATCGAAGGGTGGTGCTAGGGATTAATGCGAAGAGGTTTAAAACGAACACTTGGAGAGAGAAAATATTGTATAGAAACAGGTCTATCCAATTCATCAAGGCGACCATTGTAGCAAATAAGTTGAGAAGGGTTTGGCAACCAGAAAGATGGCAAAAAGAGAGTAAAGAGTTTTATGTAGGAAAGCGCTGCAGGACTACTCGGCTTTTTGTGTTGAAATAATAACCTTACTTTAATAAAATAGGGACCATTGAAGAGAAGTATCTTGCGAAAATTAGCTGGTTATCCTGACGAATTATCTTTTACCGTTTGCTGTTCACGGTTAAACTTAAAATACGAAAGAATCCTCGCTGAGGGATTATATTTTACCATTTGGTGTTGACGGTTAGTTAAGGAAACATGAATGGCATGTAAAGGCATATACGAGGGCAGCCTTTTAAGTTTTTACAAAAACTAGGAAAGAAAAATTGTTTTGGAACAAACTGTTTTATTAGGCGATGAATCAGGTGAATACGGGCAATGAGACATTAATTCGATGTTTTTCTCCTTCAAATAATCAATTGTTTGACGTGCTGTGTGAGCTGGCATTGTCATGATCGATCCTCTACAGGAATACTTGCGACATGTCAGAAACAAGCGATCATTTTCTTGGAAGTGCTTCGTGAACGAACAACTTTTGTGGGATTCGATTCATCTGGGAACACCCAAACAGTGAATTGCTTAGTTTCCGGTCCATATGAATATATCCATGTTTCATCACCTGTTACGATGTTGTATATGGATTTTGCAGTTCCTCGGTCGAATTTTGTAAGCATTTTCGTACACCAATTAAGACGAGCTTTTTTTTGAGCTTGGGTCAAATTATGCGGAATCCATCGGAAACAGATCTTTTTCACAACTAAATGTTAATGCAAAATCGAATGTACTGCAGTCTTCGATATTCCGAACGATGCCTCTATCTCACTGTAAGTCACATGCTGATCTTCTTCACTCATGTTGCACATAGCATCAATATTTTGGAATAACAACCGCTTTTGGTCAACCTTCAGGAAATTCATCACTGACGCACGCACGACCGCGACCAAATTTTACAAACCAATTGTAAACAGTCTTTTCTGATCGTGCTTCATTACCAAAAGTTGACCGAAGCGATTCTATGCACTGTTATTGATTTAGGCCTTTACTAAAATTGTAAAAAATCATTCAACCTTGTGAAATTTCCATTTTTTCACAAAATAGCTTTTTTTAAACGGTCACTGTAAACAAACTATTCTATTAATTTCTAAGCTGTCATTGTTTCCACAATAAAAATTGTTAATTTTTGCGAAAATAATAGTGACACATCTCAATAACGCCACCTAGTGGTCGTTAGTAAAACTTAAAAGGCTTTACTCGTACTACAATGACAGGTATTTCAGTGATACTGGAAGAAAGCAATAATCGACGATTTTTGAGAAATCTCAAAAATACCATTAATTTCCCCGCATGAAAATGGATCTTGAAGCGAACATAGCGAACTTAGGATGGAAACACTAAAATTTGTTGTAAGAATAATTTTGGGAAAAGAGCAATATTATAATAAATTATTTTAATCAGAGTTTTGTATTTTTAACTAGTCTTTCCAGACAGTACTTGTGATTCCAATTATTCCACAGTAAGATAAGATGTATTTTGAAAGCACTCAAGCTCGTAACTTGCTAGCGATTTTTCAAGTACACTTCGATCTCTTGATATTTCACAGGAAATTACTTTAAAAAAATTTCTAACGTATTTCAGAAGAATGAACTTCTTTGAATCACATTTTACAGTATTACCGTTTATTATATATTTCTGGCTTGAGAAAGACAGACAGAGAGTTGCTTGTTATAATATACCGAAAATAAATAGGGGTAGACGTCAGCGCGTTAGACTTCTACGCTGAAGAGCTGGGGTTCAATTCCCAGCTTCAGAATGTAGGATTTTTAAAGCCTGTTCTTCTTTGAAAGGCAAATACAAACTAGCGACGTATTAAGCCTAGCCTATTCTCTAGAGTAGAAGTGTTTACACTACCCGTGGGTCGACGCCCACGTTAAGCTGTAGGTCCTCTATGTCTGTGGCACTCTAAAGGCGCAACACAGGCGTAGGAGAGAAGATCGTTCCTAAGAGACGAAGCAATCCAAGAAGAAGAACGAAAATAAATCCTTTATGGCTAGTAATACCGATTGTTTAGAAATTGCTTAAAATATATTTACATAGACTGACGAATTCGATAATTGTTTCGTGAATGTGTAGACATATTCAGTAAATATAGTCTTCGAGTCACTACTTTCAATTTTACTATAAAAAACTTAGGAAGGAAAAAAGTAAGAGTAGAGTGTGGAGAAAGTAGATAATATTATATACACACCAGTAAAAAAATTCTTGGATAATTAATTGATCAGGATTACCTAAAAGACACATGAAAAGACATGACAAAGAGGCTGTAAATAACATTTGTACATAATTACGTAAACAACACTATTATCATCAATAATAGTTCGTTATATTGAGTTGCGAAGGATCGTTACTGCCGTTCGTCGTCAGTGTTTCGCGGCAGGGTACAAAATATATTTTTTCCCCATAAGGTAGCATTGCACTATTGATTTGTACCCACAAAGGGCTGTTCCGCTGCAGCCGATTTCTACGCAAATCCTAAGGTTCATTTTGTATTATTTATAGATAGAAACGAAATTAAATTTTTATTATTATACCTGGAGTTGGTTATTTTATATGCAGAGTATTGCAAAGTAGGTAGGGGACCGCGGTAGCGTAGTGGCCGAGGCGCTTGGCTTCGGAGTTATTCTACCCAAGTCAGGTTCGAATACTGAGCACTACACTTTCCCGGAATGTTTGTGGTGTCTTAGTTGTAGTTGGGGCATGGGGTTTTTCATGTTCGACCCGTGTATAATACGGGATAAGCTGGGTGGGATGGGAATCATGAAGTTGCCCTTGGAAATACCATGATTAAAAAATAACACAAATGGTAAATATGATTTATGATAAAATGATAAAAAATTTGCTTCGCATTTCAAGTACACATAGGAAAAAATAAGGTGTCACAGGGCTGTACACCCATTGAAGTATATCTATTTTTACATTTACCTAAACTAAAATACGTTTGATGATATTTTTAGTATTAAAACTGTGCTCGAAGATATACGGAGAGCTACGATATTCTGGATACTTTTTATATTGTACTAGAACTGTCATGTTGTGAAGAAACACTGGATATGCTCTGGCAAAACTTTCCCAACTTAACAGGCTGCACGGACGGAGAGTCACGTGACGAAGAGGCTGGTGATGAAAAGTCTCGTGACGAAGGACCGTGTAGCGAAGAGGCCGGTGACGAAGAGTCTCGTAACGAACTTCTATTATTACACCTAAAGTTGCTTATTTTATATGTAGAGGTTGACAAAAAATGCCATACACGATTTATGATACGCAGAATCTGAGGAAAATAAAAGAAAAAGCTTTGTATTACAAGTACATGTAGAAAAAGTAGTAAATGAGAGAAGTATGTTCCAAAAATAGTAACATACCATAGACGATATAGAGTGTTTTGGGATTATATACCCAATGTCTTATTTTTAAATTCATATAACCTAAAATATATTTCTTGATGTTTTTAGTATTAAAGTTGCTCTCAAAGAAGTTGGGGATCCTTTTCTTCTTCTAAATTGCCCCAAAAGTATTATAATCGCACGGTGGTAAATCACTTTTACATGGCTCGAGTTTGAACCCCGAATAGCATATTAGAAATGAGAAAGCAGCGAAACACTCGCAGCTTAACAGATAGCAGTGACGCAGAGTCGTGACTAAGAGTCTCGTGGCGAATAGTCTCGTGGTGAATAGACTCGTGGTCAATAATCTTGTGGCGAATAGTCTCGTGACGAAGAGTTTCGTGGGTAAGAGTCTCGTGACGAATAGTTTTGATACTACGAATCTCCTAGTAAATAGCCTGGTGACGATGAGTCTCATGACGATAGCTCTCATTTTCGGAACAAGCAGGCTGAACTGACGAAGAGTCACGTGATGAAGACTCTCGTGACGAAGAGTCTGGTGATGAAAAATATTGCTAGAAAGAGTTTTGTATTGCAAGTACATGTACAAAAAGTTATAAATGTGAGAACTATGTTCCAAAAACATTAACACATGATATAGATATAGAGTGTTTCAGAATTATATAGCCGATAAAATAAAATAATATATGTTTATTTTTAAATTTACATAACTTAAAATATATTTATTGATAATTTTAGATTTTAAGTTGCTCTCAAGGTGGTTGTCCTTGTCATTTTCTAAATTTCCACACTGCGGCAAATCAGTTGGTAAAGCGCTCACTTTTACATGACTTGCGTTTGAGCCCTAAGCAGCAAATTAGAGTCTCGTGGCGAAGAGTCTCATGACGAATAGTCTTATAACAACGAGTCTCGTAGCGAATAGCGTGATGACGAAAAGTCTCGTCACGATAGCTCTCATTTTGTCAACAAACGTCAAATACGCTTTGACGAAAGGCTTTCAACCTAACAGACTGCACTGTCGATGATCGCGTGACGAAGAGTCTCATGACGAGATCCTGTGACCAATGGCCGGGTAACAGTAAATCTTGTGACGATACAAATAAGGTATACCAGGTTTACACAACCAATATTTTAAAATTTACTACATATATTTTTTAATATTTTTATAATTAAACCTGCTGTCAAAGTAGTACGGAGCGTTGTGAAACTTCGGGTGCTTTATCTTAACACAGTTGGTAGAGCGTTCGCTTTCTGAGGAAACTCCGAATATGACTCGAGTCCCAAGAATTTAATTCAAAACAAGTAAGCGGCAAAATGGTCGCGCCCTGACAGCCAGGAGAGACGACAAATTTCGTGTCGGAAAGTTTCATGACGAAAAGTCTCGTGACGGAAAGTCTCGCAACGAAAATCTCTTAACGAAAATCTTGTGACGAAGAGTTTGGTGACGAAGTTTTTCGTGATGATGAGTCTACATACTCTCATGACGAAGAACCTTTTGCCGAAGAGTTATATGATTATGGATATCAATCGACATATTGAGATATTAAAAAAAAATGGTTGTGGTTATCAGAACTTCATGGTTCATAAATAAACGAAAGCGGTTCAAAATGTCGAGGTTTTGGGTAAGGTTATTTTCTTGTATTATTTTAAATGTTTTTGCATTTTTCTATAAAATTTTGGTTGATGGTGGAAAGTATTTTCATTTTTTGGACGCTCTAATTCACAATTATGGTTTTATCAGGAATTTCATTTCCGTTTGTGTTTAGAAACAAATTACTGACCAGCACAGCCGTTTGTTTAACCTCAGTTCAGATTGCCATTCCGCTTCCACATTGAATAAAGAGCGCGTCATATGTGTAATCCAATAGAGCACCTACTTTGCGAAGCTTTCGGGCTTTCGAATCCGGTTTCAGTATATTGGATCGCATTTCAAATCCGTTCCATTCACTGCCATCAATTCTGCTTTCGTGCAATACGTACACGGTCGTACAAATTGGGTTAGGTACATCCGTAATAGCAAATACAATGTGTCACACCGTTGAAAGCCGCCGATAACAAATAGCGGCGGGGTAACGAGCTCTAGCCTCCCGTGAAAGTCTGCCGTTTATATCTAATGGAATTTTTACCATTATGGAAAATTCTTTTATATTTTTGACGAATTCGTTGGTTTCTCAATGACAATATTCGGCTCAACGGACCAAAAGTTCCCCACTCGGAGGCAAAAATTTAATGTTTAACTGTTTGCAGTAATGTGGTATTTCATGCGGTTTCCATGATTATCATGAAATAGCAAAAGGAATTTCTGAAATTATGTATGATGGTTCTACACACTTGATTATTCAAAATTCAGCATTTATAATTAGTGGAAGCTCATGCAGCAGGCGCGCCCATCCGCCTTTGCGGTGTTGGGTTTCCTTAACCCTCCTTCCTTCCGTTTCCGCAAGCATAGATTACTGGCAAGTTAGTTGAGCAGCGTAGTTTATAGTCCACGTAAGCTGCTTTGATTTTCTCGGGCGAAGATTAGGACAGAAATGGGAGCTTTGCCCGTTGGACGAATTCTTTCGAACCATTGGTTTTCTTTGTGCGTTAACCACCTTTGTCGAATTTGCTTCTGAACTCGAAACATCTGGCTAATCTTAGCTTGTTAATTTGAAGCTGTGTGAACGTTAGACTACGTTTTGGTTAGTTTTACCTGTAGTTTTCATTGTTTAAGGCTTCAGTAAGTTCAGTTGGTAATAAAAATTCCCTATTATTACAAATATAGCATAAACTTTTTGTTAATACAATTTTTTGGGTGAAAATAAGAAATAAAATTGATTCAACCGTAAAAATTTTCCGCTATTTGCTGGTACAAACAGAACGCTCAGTATATTCTAAAAGTTCTCCCTTTCACGAGCTTTACACAATTTGCCTTAACACAACCTAAATTTGATTGATCAGATTGTAACGAGCTAATTGATGTTATTACTGTACGTTAATTTTTGCGTTCGATTCTCTTGACTATTATCTGATTAGCTGAACCCGTGGGTTACGCCCTACGTTTGATAGTTTCTTAAAAAAAAAACAATAAATTATAAGCTCCGTGCAGATATAAGATAAGATATTAATAAAAAAATTGTATTGTAAAGTAAATTTCTTCTTAATCGAACATCTTGTAGATTATTGTAATTATCTGAATTTCTCCACCCGTTTTTAATAGAACACCCTATATATTTTTATGTTTATAATATTCTTTAATTCCATGCTGTAATTTTTATTTTATAGAACATCATCTGCGCCGGTATGATTTTGTATTATTTTGCTATACTTTTTTTGCGATGAATCCAAATTTTCAATTCTAAGTTAATGTTCAGGGCATTATTGAAAAAATTATCCACCATGATGTAGAAAATATTATAATACGTAATTGCTGATTGGTAGTGTACTGTAAGGGTTAAAATAGATACTCTCATGACTGTTTTAACAGAATTTTCCTCATTAGGGTGCGGAAAATTTGAACTAAATTTTTGGGCTGTTACCAATTACTGTTCAGTGGCTGTTCGCGCCATTTACAGTAAATCTAGCCTAGTTTTTACGGCTTCAGCATAACTGCAAAAACAAATTAAAGGTATCAAGATGTAAGTTATGCTCTTTGTAAATATTCGTAACCGCTAACTGGTTCTCATTTTCCGTAAGTACTTCAGCATTTTGTTTATCAGTTTGTAACGGGCCAATTGATGTTATTACTGTACGTTAATTTTTAAGTTCGATGCTCTTGACTATTGCTAGATCAGCTGAACCCGTGGGTTACGCCCTACGCTTTCTGATAGTTCCTTAAAAAACAAATTTTAAACACTGTGATATGAGATAAGCTATTAATAAGAAAAATGTATTGTAAAGAAAACTTCTTTTTAACCGAACACCTTGTAGATTATTATAGTTTGCCCCCATTTTTAATGGAATACAGTACATATTTTTATATTTCAAATATTTATTAGTTCCACCGTGTATTTTTTATTTTATAGAACGTCATCTGGACTGTTATAATTTTGTATGACTTTGCTATGATTTTTTACCAGATATCCACGTTTTCAATTTTAAGTTTGTATGCAACATACTAAAGAAACAATTATCGTAGTTGTATCCACTATCATGCGAAAACATTAATACAAAATTGCGGATTAATAGTGCAGCGTAAGGTTTAAAATACCTACGCTCATGATTGTTTTAACATAATTTTCCTGAATAGGGTGCGAAAAATATGTTCAATTTTTTTGTGTTGCTACCAGTGACTGTTTAGTAGCTTTACACACCATTCACTATTAATCTAACATAATTCTTACGGCTTCTAGCGTAATTTAAAAAATAGTAAATTAATTGTGTCGAAATGTAAGTTATGTACTTTGTAAATATTCGTAACTGCTAACTGGTTCTTACTTTCCTTGAGCAGTTCTACTTTCTGGTTAACTTTATTTTGAAATATGGGTTTTTCTGAAAGTTTCTAGAAGCTTTTCTAGGGGTTTTGAGGTTTGTTTAGGGGATATTGATTTTTTGTGCATTTTTCCACGTTTCTGTTTTGTAGAGTCATGAATGTTGGGTTTTTGGGCCCACGTTCGGGCTACGATTAAGAAAGAAAGTAATTATTTTTCGGTTTTCTGTATGTTTTACAATATTTGTATCTAGTTTTTTTGGCTGGCCTTTTATGAATGATTTTAATTTCGCTTTTTTTTTACTTTTTTTTTTACTTTTATTTTATTATTGTTGGATTTTTAACTGTCTGCAAATACTATTTATTAAAGATTCAGCGGAACTACAACTTTTTCTTGATTATTGAAATCAATACCATGAACTTCTGGTGAATGCATTTTTTGTGTGAAAATAGCTAATAAAGTTGACTTAAACCAAAATTTCTTTGCTGGTGTCCACACAACGCTCAGTATATGTTAAATGATTTGTATTCACGAGGTTGTCGTAATTTGCCTTAACAAAAACTAAAGTAATTAGATTGTAACGGGACAGTTGATGTTATTTGTGTTATACTGTTGGTTAATTCATTCTCTTGACTATTATTAGATTAACCGAACCCGTGGGTTACGCCCTACGCTTTTTGGTAGTTTCATAATTAAACATAAATTATAAGCTTTGTGCAGAAATATTTGTATTGTAAAGTAAACTTCTTTTTAGCCGAACACTTTGTAGAATGTTGTGGTTACAGTTCCATTCTTCTGATTTTTGTCTCCGTTTTCAACGGAATACTATACATATTTGTATATTTCTAATATTCTTTAGTTCCATCTTGTAATTTTTTTTATTCGTAGGGCGTCATCTGTAATGCTATGTTTTTGTATTGCTTTACTACGATTGTTTTGCGAAGAACATAATTTTTCAATTTTCAAACCGGCGAGGTATTCTGCCTAGTAAATCTTCCCTGTAGTGAAAGTGTTTAAACTTCCCGTGGTTCGGAGCCCACGTTAAACTGTAGGTCCTCTATGTCTGTGACACTCTAAAAACGCGCAACACAGGCATAGGAGAGAAGATCGCTACGTCTCGTAAGAGATAAAGCACTCGAAGAAGAAGTGCATTGTAAGGATTAAAATAGATACTCTCCTGACGGTTTTAATATAATTTTCCTGAATAGGGTGTGGAAAATGTATAGAACATTTTTGGGTTGTTACCAATTACTGTTCAATGGCTTTACACGCCATTCACTGTAAATTTAGCCTAGTTCTTACGGCTTTAGTGTAATTAAAAAAATAAACTGTGTCAAGATGTAAGTTATGTACTTGTAAATATTCGTAACCGCTAACTGTTTCTCACTTTCCGTAAGTAGTTCTTCTTTTTGTTTAACTTTTCTTTAAATTCTGGTTTTTCTGAAACTGTTTAGTGAATTTTCCCGTGTTTTTGTTTTGTGGAATATTATGAGTTTTGAGTTTTTTGGCGATCGTTAAATTTTGAAATGTAAAACGGATATGATTAAGAAAGAAATTATTATTCTGGGTCTGTTTTAGAAGATTTTTAACCAGTTTTCTACGCTAGGCTCTTATAGGGACCCCGGTGGAGCAGTGCGAATACGCGCTGTCAGTCGAGGTCACAGTGAAATGCGGTCTGATCGGCCGCGTGGTCTAACCCCAGCTAAGGCGACCGTATTTCACTTAGTTAAGTTTAGGGTGTATGTTGCATGAATGTTTAGTGTGTAAGGCACGCCCGCACCCCCTGAAGTAATGCGAAAGCGGTTATGGGGCGCTTTTATGGGTGTTTTTGCAGTTTGAATTAATTATTGTTGAAATTGTTTGTCTACGAATACTATTTATTAAAGATTCAGCGGAACTACAACTTTTAAGTGTAGTAAATTATATTCTGATGTTGCATTTTCCTCTTATGATAAGGAAAAACGAAGGAGAGAAATTGAATGAAGAAAATATTAAATATAAATTGCTACTGGTGCAGTCAAATTTCCATATCTAGTTGTTGGCTTCCGTGTTTAGCCTTAGCAACAGTGGCTTACAGTGTAGATTGTGTTATTTTTTTGTTATAGTTTATAGTTTTTTAGATTTTTTTGCATTTTTAGTGTGTGAATTATGTGGATTATTGTGGGAATTTTTTAAACTTCTTAAAATATGAGAAAACCCATAAAAATATTTCTCGGTGCTTACAAGTTTTTGTCAATTTCCCTCTTCTGTGTTTTATTAGGCTTTGTTCCGCTTCCCGGAAAATTGTATTTTGTGTTTTCGTCGATGTTATGTTGTTTGCTCTATGTTTTTGTTGGAATTTTTGGGTTATTGTATGTTTTTTTTTAAGATTTTGGGTTGTTTTTAACTTCAATGTATTTGCTGGGGTTTTACTTAAGTTTTCCACGTTTCTCTTCCTTTTATTAGTTTTTTTAGGTTTTATGGTGTTGCTTTTGAAGGTTTCCGAGCTTTTGTGGTGCATTCTGCGGTACTGTACCTTGTTGGGATTTTTTAAGATTAAATGTTGAAATTGTTGTTTCTGTTATTCGAATTTTGATATTTTCTTTGCCATTTGACATATGGATTTTTGTAGTACATAAGGTAAATGTTTAAAAATCATTTTTGATTTATCTTTTACTAGAATTCAACAATTATTACTTCTATATTTAACTACCAAACGTTTGTGTAGTAGATACTTTTCTATATTACCTTTGAAAGTTCTTCTACGCTTGTGGTAGCATTTTAAATGTACAGGGAATTTTTCTTTTTAGTATACATAGCCTATATATACTTTTAAAAGAAACGCGTCAATTTCGCCTATTGTGTAGGCAACTACATAGACAACTCAAGCATGCTGAGACCACAGCAATCAAATTAATTCATTGCTAAAAAATAAAATTAATCTTTATTTAGTGTCAAACAATTGTTAGAAAATTTAAATCAGAGGGATGCGTAATAAATTCCCATAAAATAAAAACTGAAAGTAATCACGTTTTAACCGAAGAAATGAAATGAAATATTAAATGCTACGTTGAATAATAATAATTAAAAAAAGTTTGCGATCGCCGGGAATTCAACTCGGATCAACTGCTTGGAAGGCAGCTATGCTGACCATTACACCACTTTGCCGCTGATGTATGTGTTTTGTACAAAAGAAATATAATGTGCACGGACCTTACGGCATCACCATGTCAATTTTTGCATTTAACAAAAAAGTCATCATCTGTGTCCTATATACAGGATGAAATACTTATTTAATATAAACACTGCATCAACATAACCTTTATACTCAAATAATTCACAACTATAGTGACGTTTGTTTCTGATTTTTAGTTGTCGGTATAGTTGGTTGCCTACACAATAAGCGAAATTGACGCGTTTCTTTTAAATGTATACGTAGGCAAAAATTCCCTGTATATAGATATATTAAAAATTCATTGAGCCGGTGGGCTTTTTGATACAATGCGCAACCGGTAACGGAAACAGGGAAATATATTTGTGTTTTTACTTTTTCCTTCGCTAAAGCTGGTTTACAGTTTTGAAGCTGCGATTCAAGGCTTCTTGAGTCACGTTGAATTTTTAAGATTGAGACCTTTAGGCCAAAGTTTGAAGCGGTTATAGTTTTTCTTACAGCTTCTCTTTAACATGTCTTCTAGTAAACCAGCCATCAAAATTATTCATCGAGTAACCTAATTTGGTGGCAGTTTTGGCACATATTACTGCTGTAGACATATAGAGGTTATTTGAAATATGGGAAGTTTTGTGTTATTATTGGGAAATGCAAAATAATGTTCATCTTGGCTATCCTTGTATAAACCTTCTAACAGAGTCTTTTTCCTTTTCAGGTAAAATAAAGTATTCAGAGAGAGTGTACGATGCTTGCATGGAGGCTTTTGACTGCCTACCCCTCGCGGCGCTTATGAATCAACAGTTCCTTTGCGTACACGGGGGTTTATCGCCTGAGATACACAATTTAGACGACATTCGAAAGGTAAGACATAAATTTGTAAGCATAACGCGCTTTCCAAAAATATACAGGAGATAGCTCTGAATGGTTTTTGATTTATGACGTACTTTTGTAATATTTATCAAGCTGTGTTGCTCGGTTTTTGCAAAACAAACGTGAAATATGATGATGGGAAAATCGTTATTGGAAACGTTCTGCTGATTGTAGAACTGTTAATGTTGCTCTTGGAGAATTGAATCTTTAAGGACATTTTGGAGATGGCTGAAATGTTGTGGAAGGCAAGAAGAAGAATAGAAAAACTAGCTGTCTATCGCCATTAGTAAACCGCGTAACAATTTTGGCACTAAATGGGATACTGAGTGTTTGTAGGTAATTGAACGAAACTGGTAAATTGGGACAAGAATGGTAAAAATGGCTGAACTATCAAGATTCCATTTGTATTAACCTTCTTATAAAACCTTGAGGTCTAGATGTTGATTTACTGTATGTAGTTATCATAAACCTAACATCCTCCATATAGATTTCCCTCGTTCAAGCTCTTCTGCAATTTCTGTAAATTATTATCTTTCGTATATGGTCTCTGTTTTTTCTTTCTTGGTAGCTTTTCGTTACATTTCTGTACCTCGACATCCTCTTCCAGTGCTTTATTTCTTATGAGACCTGGCGATATATTCTCCTATGCCTGTCACAGACAAAGCACCTACAGCTTAACGTGGGTTCCAAGCCACGGGAAGCGTAAATATTTATACTTCAGAGTTGCCTTGCTAAGGAGAACGGCCGTTAAAATCCGATGTTCTTGTACTGGGAATTGAACTCCAGACACCGTATTACCACCACTTGCTTCCACTGTTTCCTCCTAGTCCCTCTAATTAAACCTTCTTTTAGAGCGTATATGACCAGGACCGACGGCTTAACGTGCAAGCAATACGTGTTAAAAAAATTATAATGTAACATACAAAGATACAATCTTTCATATTTAACCTTACCTAGGAATATGCTATATCATATATTAAGCCTAAGCAATTGCCCTATACTCAAAAGAAGAAGAAATTAAACCGAGTGTTAGCCTTGTTGAGGAAGCGTTTCTTTTCTCTATCTTTCTTTTCTGTTCTTTTTGCTCTTTGTATTTATGGCAATGGTCTGTTAATCATCTAAAACGACAGATTTTATAAGAGCTTTAATTCATCGACCGAAGAAGAAAAGTTTCTACTATATCCTTTATAATTGCTGTTTGCGTAACAACCGGGACCGACAGCTGAACGGGCTAGCTTAGGCAATGTGTGCTAAAAACATTATAATAAAGCATACAAAAATGCAATCTTTCATATTTAGCCTTGCCTAGCAAATGTTGTATCATATATGAAACCTAGGCAATAGTCTTATACACGGAAGAAGAAGATATTAAACCGAGTGTTAGCCTTGTTGAGGAGGCATTTCTTTTGTTTGCTTTTCTTTTTTGTTCTTTTTGCTGTCTGTATTTATGGCAATGGCCTGTTAATCATCCATAACGACAGATTTTATAAGAGTTTTAAATCGTCGACCGAAGAAGAGAAGTTTCCGCTATACGCTTTATAATTGCTGTTTGCATAACAACCGGGACCGACAGCTGAACGGGCCAGCTTAAGCAATATGTGTTAAAAAAAGTATAATGAAACACACAAAGATACAATCTTTCATATTTTGCATTGCCTAGGAATATGCTATATCCGATATTAAACCGAGTTTATGGCTTGTTTATAAGGAAGATCTTCTTTTCTCTACCTTTCTTTTTTGTTCTTCTTGCTGCCTGTATTTATGACAATGACCTGTTAATCACCTATAAAGATAAATTCTACAACTTTAACTCGTCGAATGGAGATGAGTGTCCACTACATGGTTTTTAGTTGTTTTAAAAGTTCGCATGATAACCGGGACCGACGCCTTAGGCGCTAGCTTAAGTAATAGGTGTTAAAAAAAATAATAAACCGTACACGGATACAATTTTTCATATTTAGCATTGCCTATGAGTATATACGATATTAAACTAAGTTTTCGGTTTGTTTTTGAGGAAGCTCCTATTTTGTCTACCTTTCCCTTTTCATCTTCTTATTGCTCTCTGCATTTATAAAAGACAAATTCTATGAGAGTTTTTAACTGGTCGAACGAAGAAGACTAGTTGCCCCTACATGATTTATAGTTTTTCATAGATATTTGCATGGCAACCGGGACCGGCGGTTTAATGTGCTGTCTTAAATAATACGTATTAAAACATAATGATAAATAAATCACGCAAAGATATAATCTTTCATATTTATCATTGCCTGGGAATACCCTATATTCGATTTAAACAGAGTTTTGGTCTGTATATTTATAGCAATGCTTTGTTATTCACGCATTTAAGGACAAATTCTATGAGAGCTTTAACTAGCCGAACGAAGAAGAGGTATTTATAATTGTCACAGATGTTTGCATGACAACCGGGACCGACTGCTTAAAGTGCAGACTTACGCTATACGTCTTAAAAAAATAATAGGCGTACAAACATATAATCTTTCATATTTAACATCATTGTCTAGGAATATGCTATATCCGATAGTAAACAGAGATTGTGGTTTGTTTTTAAGGACGCTCTTCTTTTTTGTACGTTTTTTGATCTTCTTGTTTTCGGTATTTATGGCGATGACCTGTTAATCATCTTTAAAAACAAATTCTATAAGAGCTTCTAACTCCTTGAATGAAGAAAAGAAGTTTCACTACATGGTTTGTAATTGTGATAGATGTTTGCATGACAACCGGGACCGACGGCGTAACGTGCAGGCTTAGACAACCCGTGTTAAAAAAATAAAACATACATGCATAAAATCTTTCATATTTAGCCTAGTAATATGCTATATCCGATATTAACCGAGTTTTTGATATATTTTGGAGGAAGCTCTTATTTTTTCTACTTTTGTTCTTTCCGTCCGTATTTAAGGTAATGACATATTAATCACTCATAAAAACAAATTATATAAGAGCTTTAACTCAAGTGAAGAAAAGAAGTTATCACTACATGGTTTACAATTATTATACACAACCGGGACCGACGGCTTAACGCCCTGTCTGAGGCAATACGCGTTAATAAAATAATAATGAAACATGCAAAGATATAATCTTGTATATTAAGCATTACCTAGGAATATGCTACATCCGATATTAAACCAAGTTTTCGACTTATATGTGAGGAAGTTCTTTTTTTTTACTTTCCCTTTTGTTCTTGCTTTTCGTATTTAAGGCGATGGCCTGTTAATCACCCCAAAGACAAATTCTCTAAGAGCTTTTAGCTCATCAAATGAAAAAGAGAAGTTTCCACTAGATGGTTTATGGTGGCATAGATGTTCGCATGACAACCGAGACCGACCGCTTAACATGCTAGCTTAAGATAATATGAAAAATACATTTCAACTGCCGTGCTTCTATTTTGAGTAAAATCCTCAAATTTGTCTGCATTTCGGCCAAAACTTGCGTCTGCTACTATTAAGTAGAATTTTTGTAATTACCACCAGATTAAATTCCTATTTTTGTATTTCGACTAAGTAATTTTGTAAATGAAGTAGATTTTGGTGTGCAGTTTCGGCCTCTCAAATATTCATGGTAGCTAATTGATTTTAAAAATTAATCTCTGTAAATATTAGATAAGACAGAAGTGAGATTCAAATTCAAGTTTAATGTCGGTGCGCCTTTCAGATCGCGTAGGCTCTGTTGTGCGACCGAAAACTAATTAGTAAAGGTACATAAAATCTTATGTAAGCAAGATGGGTAATTTACCAATCCAAATAGTGCAGTGTTATGTGTACATTTCGTAGGATAGGTTGTTTGTTATCGCCTGATTAGTATCAGCCCGCGCCGCTTAGGCCTTGGCTTCTTGAAACTGATTTATCGAAGAACTTTAGTGCCTCTAAATAATAAAACACGCAATTACTTAAAGGATGTGTGCTTTAACAGAGGAACTATACCTTGTTAATTAATCCCAGAGGTTCGATCTTAATTACCAGTTCATTGAACTAGTTTTAGTATCGAAACTACTTGCAGTTGATGGAATTCCAATTAACGATTTTGTGTACTAAAACTGTCTGAATATGTTGATCCTTGAACTATTAAGTTTATAAAGGGTGTCCCACGATATGAGTTCACTACTGTGTGTACGTAATCTTTAGACCAAATATAGTTAAAAATTCTAATAAAGTTATGCCCTAAAGTAAACCGTTTTCAAAACACAGAATGTTAAATTATTATTTTATAAATAATTACAATTTCAGAAAAGTCAATATTTATTTTTATTTTAGTTTAAATTCACTATAAAGATTGTTCAAAATGGCCAACGTTGCTTTCGAGACACATTCGGGCTATTCTTAAGAGAGATCTGGGTGCCCTACGTAACATATCATTGTTATTCCGAAGTAGTTCTGCTGCCTCAAAAATGCGTCTCCTGAGATCTTCATCAATCTTTGATGGTGTTTGGTGTACCATATCTTTCATATGATCCCACAAAAATAATCGATAGAAATCAAGTCCGGCGATCTTGGGGGCCAGGGGTATTGTCCTCCTCTACCAATTACACGTCCTTCAAACCGTTGATTCAAAAATTGTCTTACACGTAGCGCAAAGTGTGTAGGGGCACCATCGTGCTGGTACCACATACCATGTCTGATCGCCAGAGGAACATCATCTAACAATCCTCCCAAATGAACTTCTAGAAAATTTAAATGTTTGTCAGCGGTTAAATGGTTCTCAAAAACGATGGGCCAATGAGCATGTCATCAATAATTTCACACCAGATTCACTGAAAACCTACGTTGATAATTTCACACTGTGATTTCGCGTGGATTCTCCAAATCCCAAGAGTGGCTGTTTTTTATGTTCATTAATCCATTATGGATGTAAATGTTGCCTAATCTGTGAATAAAATTCCATTACGTAGGTTTCGATTTTGAATGATCCAGCGGGAAAATGCCTTATGACTAACGAAATCTGTAGGTAAGAGGGCTGAATGGGCTGAATATGAAATGGATATAAACCATGACGTTTTAATGTTCTTCAAACTTGCATTCGTGGTACATTAACTTGTGCAGATACACGACGAACAGAACAGAGATGTTGTGGTTATTATCAATTTCTCGCAGGATGTTGTCCTCATTGTCTAGTACTTGCTGTATTGGACGGTTTCGAGAAAGTTCCGTGTTCACGTAGGTGGTTGTGCGCTCGTTGGAAAACTCGTCAGTGTGGTAGTCGCAGCTTTGGAAATCTCAACCCATACTCTCGAGCAGCTGCTACTGAGTTTCCATCACAAAAACCATACATGTAATGGATATCGGCGTATTCTCGCGTTGTAAAAGTAAACATTATCAACACTGTTAATAAGCGCAACCAGAGAAATCACCTATAAGGTGCTTTACTGTTTGACATACAAGTAAATAATATCATTTCCATAGTAACGTAGACAATTTGTATCAAATACCACCTAATGTCATTTATTGTTTCGGCTGCTTCAGTATTTAACTAAAGCAGGCCATAACATTTGTAATATCGATTTAGAGAAAATGACTATACGTATACGTCATTTGGATTGAGTTCGATTTCGCCATTGATTGTGCTTTTACTTATAACTAAAAATGGCGTTATTTTGTAATGATTACGCGTGCATTTTTAAGATCCTTTGATTTAATTTTGGTAAATTTTGGAACAGAAGGTGCTCATAGTCCAATGTTATTTTTTTAATGGGTACAAGATTAATGGCATTCGGGTGTATTCACTACAAAATTACTTAGAATAATTTCGTGCTAAATTTCCACATGCTGCCGTTGACTATAAGCAATTCCACGAACCTGTGGATCGGTATTTGTATGTAATGTCAATTAAACATTTGGTGTATCTTCAAAATTGTTTAAATATATTGAACTTTTAACTACAAATTTCTAATATTGTCATGGTTGCAGTACTAGACTTTCTCTCTTCAATATACGGCGTTGGATACAATAGGAAATTTGTGTTCAAAAACAAAGAGTCGAAAAACCGTTGGCTCAGGCGGTTGGGGACATTTGACAACTATTAAATGGTTTATTAACGGTTTGCTTGGAATAAATTTGCTTTTACTGTTGTTAGCGCCTTTTCCTACAATTCTTTTTAGGACTAACATGAGAATTTTGCGAACCTTTTGAGTGATGTACAGGATGGTACAGAAACTATTTATAGTCCAATATTTATACGAGTTAAGCGACCGTAGTGTCTTAAATCAATGAAGTGCTTAGTGGAGATGTAATAATAATGTACTGCTAGTCGAACCTGTGGGCTACAATCTATGCATTGTTTAATGGCTTTTGAGATAATAATAATAAAATCGAAAACTATAATAGACAAGCACTTTTTGAAATGTGCAAGTATATTGGCGCCGACAGATAGGACCAAGAGGGGGCAATTTTCCCCTTGGGAAGGATTATAGAATTCGTTTCGTTAAATAGAACTTGCACTGTATTTACAATACTTTTCCTAATTATCTATAAGGATACACGAATTTTGAGCTTCACGTCTTAATATAATTATTTCCTTCAGCACAAAACTGCTTGGAATAATGTCTTGCTTAATTTCCACATGCTGCCGTTGATTATAAGACATTCATTCCAATAACCTTAGTGTGTAACACTGTTTCGTGAGCAAGGAAGCGAAATTGGAAAAAGGAAAATGTGCTGAAACTATCAAGCTGTCTGGGAAATTACAGAAAATGTTAAATTTTCAGCATTTCTTATAGAAATGATTAACTTTGTACCAATATAGCGACCGTAATCCTCAGTGGAATTTAAATGGTAATGTATTACTAGCCGAACCCGTAGGCTACTAACAATGCTGTGCTTAATGGATTTTTAGGTTACGCTAATAAAATTTGTTAACCGTAATAGACAAACTATACAATATGCAAATTTATTGGTGCTGATAAATAGGAGAGCCAGAGAGGGCAGTTGTCCTGAGGAAAAGTTGGCAGTCGTATAACAACAGAACGCAGTTTTTATATTTATAATACCTTGTATAATTTTCTGTAAAGTTACACGAATTTTGAGTTTCACGTTTTAATATAATTATTTCCGGGAGATCGTCAATTTCGTCGTGAATTTCCACATATTGCCGTTGACTATAAACAATGCTACCAGGGAAATGGCAGAAAATGCTTAATTTCCTCGGTCTCTTACAGTAAATAATCTCATTTTGCAGAAGTATAGCCGTTCTAGTTTTTGTTAAATTAATGTAGTTTGTAGACGAACCCCTAGGCTACAAGCTATGCTATATTTAAGGGTTTCTTAAATTATAATAATGAAATTGAAAACTATAATAAACGAAGTGCGTGGATGTGCAAATTATGTGTTTAGTGCGTGCACTTTTTGAAATATGCAAGGATATTGACGTCAATAGATACGAACCAGGGGGTCAGTGCGCCCTTAAGGAAAAATAGGGGATCGTATGATTAACAGCACCGTTTTAATATTTATAATATTTCTGTAATTGTTTTTGTAGTTATATGAATTTAAATGATTTCTTTTAGTACAAAACTCCTTGAAAGAATGTGTTGATTTTCCATATGCCACCGCTGACTATAAACAATTCCAATAAACTGCGAATCGTTGTGTAATATCATTCGTGAGAGAGAAAGTCTTACTGGAAAGAAGGATAGTGAACGACCTTTCCGAAATCTATAAATGTTGCTCATTGAATAACAGAAAAAAACTTCATTCCCGGTATATTAAAAAATAAATTAGCTCATTTTGTATCCTGTGTTTTATCAAGTTACATAGTGAGGTCACGTACTCGTCAGTACTCTACGACGTTACGTTATCACTCAGAATTGACCTTCGTTTTGTGAACATCCGTTAGAAGCGTTATTTTACCAAGGACAATTTTTTTCTTAGCCGGGATTCGAAACCTCGACCGATCGGCCGCATATCACTGTGACTTCGAGTGGGAGCGCGTATCCGCAGTGCTCCACCGAGGTCCCTGCCAAGGACAATTTGGTTTCAGTTATTGTAGTCTCCAGTGGCGATATAAATTGATTTGTTAGATAGAGCTAAATTTCCACTTGCTGCTGTTGACTATAAAATTAACAAGAAACTATGAATCGGTGTGTAGAACCGTGCCGTGTGTGAGAGAACCAAAATACGTGAACTACAAAATTAATAAACTGTTGGAAATATGCAAAGCTATTGCCGCCGACAGATACGAACCAAAGGGGACAGTTCCGCCTAGGGAAGGAACCTCCATGGGGCAATGCGAACAAGCGCTGTCAGTCGAAGTCACTGTGAAATGCGACTCAATCGGCCGTGGGGCCAGAGCCCGGCTGAGACGACGACCGTATTTCACTTAGTTAAGTTTCGAGTGCATGTTGCATGAATGTTTAGCGCGTAAGGGACGTCTGCACCCTGAAGTAATGCGAGAGCGGTTCCGGGTGGGGGGTCTAAAAAACATTTCCCCTATGGAGCAAGATGGTGGCCATACGAAAAAAAGTTTCGTTTAATGTAGAAAAATTGTAACGGACAGAACAGTTTTTTTAAGTTATTAGATTTTGGGCTTCTCGTCGATATAATTATTTCCTTCCGTTTAAAACTGCTTGGTAAAATATCGTGCTGTATTCCACATGCCACCGTTGACTATAAAAACTTCAATAAACAGGGAATCGGTGTGTAAAACTGTTTCGAGAGAAAGGAAGCGCTACTGGAAAGAAGAGTAGTGGGCGACCCTTGCGGACATTATAATAACAAACTGTTTAATTTCTAGCATAGTTTAAGCCTAAATGATCTCATTTTATATTCTGAGTATTATTATAATCGGCGGCAAATTATAAATAGTGAGGTTATGTACTTTTCAAATAAGCTAGGGTTAATTTTTAAGTACACAGTTTGAATATTATACTTTCTTCTTCTAACGATGCTTCCCAGTTTTATTCCAAATGATGTTATTTAATTTAAATGATTATTGTTTTGTGAACAAACAATAAACTACGTCAAGATGTAAGTCCTGTAATACGTAAATATGTGTAACTGCTAACTGATCATGTAAATGTGCATAGTTTTCAAGAAAAATGTGCCACATGAAAACGGTTACAAAGGTCGCTTTCCAAAATGTTACGTTTCGGTATCACAATATTTGTGATTTTCGATCGTTGTGGATATTATGGATTGTATGGATTTGACGATTTCCAAATTTTATAGTGTTAAACGTTATGTTAACAAAATTCAGCATATTTTTGTGAACATCCCTTACAATATTACAAAAACCGTGTGGTACTGAAAATGTTCTTGACATACACAGGAGCGGGCTTCCAGCAAGGACAATTTAGTTCCTGTTATTACAGTCTCCAACGCGGATATAATCTGTTTTGTTTGATAACGCGCGATAAGCCTGAATACAAAAGTTAATTAATCTGTTTGGGTGAAAGCCATAACGTAAGTTTGTCTCTTCCGCAAGCTTAACGCATTAATCCATATTAAATCCTCGTTTGCCATTAGCTGATATAATATTTAAGCGCGCGTTTTATAATTTGTGGGGCCTTACTTTTTTCCTGAAATTTATTACCGGGGTTTCACCTTTAAACTTTTGTGGAAATGCAGTTTTGTATGGAAGCTTCGAAGTTGATTGAACGCGGATGAAATTGTTTTCCTTCTTTTTGGGCTGTAAGAGCAAGGAAAAATTCGTTCAGTATTCCTATTAATTAAAAGACCGAATTGAAATGCTTGTTTTAGTGAATTATCAGGGCGAAGAGAATTGGCAATTTTAAAATTTGCATATTTCATCAAAGTTTTAAATCCGCCTGTATTGACTCGAGCTTCAGATTCTTCGCTTTTTTATTGTTAGGAATTAAGGTGGCATGGAGGGATGTAAAATCATTTTCAGAAAAATGTAAATCTGAAAAAAATTGTTTGCTTGTAAAATTATACAAAGTGAACAATTTAATATAATTAGTATTACTGATATCCAACACAAAAATTATAAAAACAGTTTGCAGAAGATTTATGTAATAGAAATAGTTGTCTTTGGTAAGGTCATCATTTTACACAATTAATCAAGTTTTTAGTGGAATTTCATATAATATATAGCGTACCCCACAGGTTCTGCTACTAATACATTATATTATAATGTAGTAGTAGGTGAACCCGTGGGCTCCATGCGTTTTTGTGATAAGTTTAAAAATATAAATAAGCTATATGCTTAATGCATACAACACTTTGTATAAGTAAGGTTATTGGCTCTGTAGGAGAAGTTGTATTTTTTGATAATATCGAATAAACGACCACTTTTCCCATATTATTAGAAAAAGAAAATTGATTGTATTTTATACAACACAAGTACCCTGAGTAACTTTTGAAATTTGAAATTTTGAATTTTAAGGTCGAAATATAACTCAACTGTTAAATGAAATTGTAAATTTAATACTTTCATCTCCTAACGGTGCTTCCCAGTTTAATTTCAAATGAAGTTATTTAATTTAAATGATTATTCTTCACTATAATAGTTTGTGAACCAACAATAAGCTATGTCAAGATGTAAGTTATGTAATACGTAAAGATATGTAACTGCTAACTGATCATGTAAATGTGTATTGTTTTCAAGAAAAGTGTGCCACATGAAAACTGTTAGAAAGGTCGCTTTCCAAAATGTTTCACAGTATTTGTAATTTTTGGTCGTCATGGATATTTTGGATGGTATGGATTTGGCGATTTCCAAATTTTATAATGTTAACTGTTTTGCACGTGTGTACAGAATTACTAAGTGGTTCGTTATTTCCATACCGTTATAGTAAGCCCAACGAAGAACACAAAGCGAAAATGAAAAAGGATTATGTTGAGTATACAGGGCGATTAATAGTTAATCTTCTCGCCCAAGCAACGGCGCTCTTTGAATTTTTGATGTAGAGCCTTCGGTATTTTATGGCCTCTGCATTAAATACTACAATGCTCGTAGAAACGAGATGTATGGAAACTGAACTTGTTTACGTGACTATTCCATAATATTGATAAAACTTTGAATACTTTCCCGAAACGCATTAGGCTTTTTTTTTATTTTCAAGTTACTACTTTACGGTATGCGCCCGTAGAGCAAATACTTTTAAACAAAGTACATTAAGACTTCGTTTTTAGCGCAAGTCCGATTAACGCTGATTCGTATAGCGCGGTTTTGTCCGAATCCTACAAAAGCGTTAAATATTCTATGATTCGAAATATCGCGGTTCAACTGGAAGCCTAAGAAGGCGCTAAATTTACACTGACTCAATTTATTGCGTTATTTCCTTTGATTCGTATATAATACGATTATTCCCGAACCAGAACCAATCAGTGAAAAGTGACGATTCGACGCAGCGTTGTAATTCCCCTAAACCCTAAATGTATATTTGTCCCGTGCATTTGTTTTCCTCGTACACCCAGGAAAGATAAAGGCCTGCGATTGACTGATCCTATTATTTAAGTGCACATAGACGGAGCAGAGCGAAAGCGCAAGACTGCACGGTTGAACAATGAGTGCGAGTGAGAGCTTGCCTCTCTTTCGTTGCTCTCTATCTCGCTCTCTCTCTCTTTTTCATTTTTTCTGTTATCCACATTTTGCAAGTTAAATTATTATTATTATTATACATACAGCTTTAATTAAAAATTCCTTCATTTGGAATTCTTATCTTATTGCATACCATATATCAAATCACTGAGCTAAAACTCTACAATATGTCATTTCCCTAGCATTTTATTTCTATTGTGGAAGCTTGTTCTGCGTTGTCGTTTGCTTTGCGGTTTAAATAATTCAATACATTTCTTAAAGGTTTCGTGTGTTGACGAATCGAATTCAAGCTTTGCAAGTGGTACGAAATTAACGTTTTTTTCAACACAAGTTTTTGCGTAACGTATTAAACCATAGAACCAAAATCGTACAATGTTGGGTTTTTAAGCATTGTATTTGTATAGCGGAAGCTCGTACTGCGTTGTCGGTTGCTTTGCGTTTATATTATAATTGATGACATTCGGTGAAGGTTTCGTATATAGTGAGGAATTAAATTCAACCTTTGCAAGTGATCTTACCCGCGCCGATACCAAACGTGTCTCACCCGCACCGACTGCCAACGTGTCTCTCCCGCATCGATTGTAAACATGCCTTACCCGCACCGATACCAAACGTGTCTCACTCGCACCGACTGCAAATGTGTCTCACCCGCACCGATTGTAAACGTGTCTCACCCGCACCGATTGTAAACGTGTCTTAGCCGTACCGATACCAAACGTGTCTCACTTGCACCGACTGAAACGTGTCTCACCCGCATCGATTGTAAACATGCCTTACCCGCACCGATACCAAACGTGTGTCACTCGCACCGACTGCAAATGTGTCTCACCCGCACCGATTGTAAACGTGTCTCACCCGCACCGATTGTAATCGTGTCTTAGCCGTACCGATACCAAACGTGTCTCACTTGCACCGACTGAAACGTGTCTCACCCGCGCCGATTGTAAACGTGTCTTA